>JAEIFV010000919.1:0-122822 GCA_018904265.1 Lordiphosa collinella | reverse complement strand
TCGTTTAATAGATTTTTGGGTGTTTCAATTTCATTTCTGGAATTATTTTTTTGATTGCTGGGGAGGGGGCTGACTTATGAAGGGTGAGGGCATAAAATCTAACAAAAAATCAAATGTCGTAACGTATTATAGGTTTTGTGGTGCTCTAAATTTCATTTCTGGAAATATTTTTCCGATCTATGCGGAGGGGGGTAAGATCTAATGAAAAACCAAATGTCGTATTGGCTTATAGGTTTTTGGGTGCTGCATTTTCATTTCTGGCAATATTTTTTTGATCAGGAGGTCGATGAGCAACGCAAGGAACAGAAGGGCACGGGTTTTTGTACAGGGTTCCAAAAAAAAGCTCCATATGGGGAACTCCTAAAACTAGTCCAGTCTGGACTGTTTTTGGTACGTGCTTATTTTATGTGAAGCCCAAAATTTTATCAGAGTTACGTTAAGATCGGTCAATTTATAGATGTAGCTCCCATACTAAGTAAATAAGCAAAAACATATGGGCACATCTAAAAAAAGATTAGAGACTTCCGTAAAGATCCAAAGTCCAAGATCCAAAAAGATGAAAAAGAGTTTTTTTAGTCCATTTTTTCCAGCACACTTTTACTTAGAATCTTATGTAAATTCAATTAACCTAATACGCAATTTCATACCTCAAAAAACACTTAATTAATAAAAAAAAAGATACCAGGAACCAGAAACATAGCCATGACATAGCTCTAAGAATAGTGAAAAACTACCCTCTGTTCAGCCTCCGTACAGTTATAGCAACAATGCTCGTCTTTGGGTTCCTTCATGGGGGAACACCGTTCACAGAACCTTCAAGTCTGTACTACAACCGCGATTTTTGAAATTTCAGCCGGTCAGTTTTCCATTATGTCCCAGTGTGCATAGCAGCAGAAGGGTTGCGAGTGGGTGGGTGGTGGTGGTGGTGGATTAGCGGCGACCGAACGAGTGATCGAATAAGTGACCGAAACAGTTTCCAAAACAGTGACCAAAACAGTGAGTAAACAGTGACATAAACAGCGACTTCATTGTGTCAGAGTTTTTGAAGGGCCGAATTCCGATCAAATAGTATCGGTCAGTACACAATGATCCGAAAAGATCTAATGATCGGAAGTAGTCCCGAACAACTTTCAACACCTCTAAATGCTTCAGAAAAATGCGACGAGCTTGTCACCAATAAATTACTTAGAAATATTTGAAACGGAGTCCATATTATTAATTTAAGAAATAGTTTAATACTACGATTTCGTAGAAGTTCAAAAATTCAAAATTGAATGTCTAAATAAATGTAAATAAATATTCAAATTGTGAAATTCAGCAATTTCATTGAATATAAACATAAAAAAATAGGGGAAAGTTAATTCGGCCGAAGTTTTGTATACCCTTGCTAAGATAAATAAGACTACTTTTCGGACTTTACTTTTCTATGGGAGCTATACTACATACATAGATGTCCGACTTCGAACAAATTTGGTGGAATCATGGAAAAGCATAATATACTAACATGTACATTTTCTGAAGGCGATTCCATTTAAAACAAAAAAGTTTTTCACACTTAATATTCTTTTTCGACCGATCATTCGTACTGCAGCTATATGCTATAGTCATACGGTTTTGACAAATCTTTGTAGACTTGTGTAAAAGTGTATAAAATAAATATATGCCAACATAAGGGACGTTATTATTGAAAACAAATAAGTTTTTCTCACAAGAACTAGTTTTTCGACCGATCGTTTCTATGGCAGCTATGTATATGCAATAGTCATCCGATTTTGACCAAATTTTGTAGAATCGTGTGGGAGCATATAAAACAAATACATGCCAATTTTGAGGTCATTTCCATTGAAAACAAAAAAGTTGTTCTAACTAAGACTACTTTTCAGATAATACTTTTCTATAGCTCTATATAGATGTCCGATTTCGACCAAATTTGGTGGAATCATGGAGAAGCATAGTAAACTAAGAAATACGAAGTTTGGAGGCGTTTCCATTGAAAACAAAAAAGTTTTTTTCTCACTAAAACTAGTTTTTCGACCGATCGTTCCTATGACAGCTATATGCTATAGTCATCCGATCCGGCCGGTTCCGACAAATGTGCAGCGTATTTGTACCAAAAGACTTCGTGCAAGGTTTGGAGCGGATAACTTCAAAACTGACGGAGGAGATAGCATAGAAACTGACAGACTGACAAATCGGATAATTTTATAATACCCTCTGCAAGGATATAACAAGAAAGAAAGTCGGTCAAGCCCGACTCTAATACACTCTATATCAGCGATGTTCAAGAAGAGAGAGGCCAAAAAGAGAGAGTGTATTGGTGTGCGATATCAAAGCGACACAGCCCAGCTTTCAACTGCCCTTAACGACGGCTGGGCAGCGAATGAAGGCAAAAAGAGCTCTGCTTACGCTCATATGCCCGATAAATAGCCGATTGCGCTCGGTCCCTGGGGGCTATGAAGGAACATTGCTGCTCTATATTAAAGAAAGTGAATGCTCAGTGTGTATTTTTATGCTGCAGTTTCAGCTGAATGTAGCGCTGCTGCTACGCTGCAAATGCGAACTTTGTTTTGTTCATAACTTGACTATCGTCCATTCCTTCGACGGATCGCTTTATTATCATGATAACCACATACATATGTCTAGAAGGTACGAACCATACATATTCAAAAGATATAACGTTATTTCACAAATTGCGGTGGTGGTAGGGGTCGTGGCCAAAATTGAAAATAAACTTGATCTGCCTGCAAGTACATATAAGAAGCATACGAGGTGTGTTCAAAGAAAAAGGTGAATTTTGAATTTTCGCGGGCTGTGTACATTCGATTACACTAGGCAACAAGGTCCAGTATCTTGAATGGTTGGTAGTGATTGAATTGAATGGTGTAGTGATCGTGTGCTTAGCAAGACTGCGTTTTCAGAAATTGTCCATCACGTCGAGATTTTTAGTAATTTGAGGATAAAGTTGCTAAAAGTGCCTATTTTGACCCTTTTTAGGAGCGTTTTTCGGGGAATCCATTTTTGTGTTTGGACTCCCTTTGATACCATCGGAAAGTACCACTCCTTAGCTTTGAAATGAACCATCCCAAACAATTTTGTGATTTTTTTCAATGGAGATATACCTCTTTTAGCACTTGTGTAAGAATCCAAATATATCATTTTTATTGCTGGTGCCCCTAAGTATGCAATGGGTGGTAGAGACTCTAATATGTTTTCGTTTCTATAAACAGTAAAGAAGGTTGGTCGTTTGTAATGAACCAGCAACAAAATACTAAAAAAAACCTCAAAAATCTGTCCTTTTTTGGCCTTCGTTTATGAAATTTATTGTAATCGTCTCTCTTTAAGCATTAAAAGGAGGTTTTCCTTAGAATTTTGTTGCTGGACAATTTCTGTCTTGATTAGCACACGAAAATCATCTAGAATCACTTCCAACCCTTCAAGATACTGTAAAAAGTCGAATTTTGTTGCCTTGTGTTATCGATATTTTGTTTTTGTTATATTCGGACACATATGTGTATCATATGTTTACATTAGCAGCCAATTTCAATTAGAAAATTGTTTTAAGTAACTGAAAAGGTTAGTCACGTTTTTGTGTCCCCTTCGATTTTTGACTAATTTTTGAGCAAAAGTATTGCTTAGGAGTTGTTGAATGACGTCAACGACGATCCGGGTTTGCTCAAACGGGTCATAACTGGTGACGAAACGTGGGTATATGGTTATGACATCGAAACCAAGGCCCAATCATCCCAATGGAAGCGGCCAGATGAGCCAAGACCGAAAAAAGCACGCCAAGTTCGATCAAATGTGAAGGTTTTGCTTCCTTCTGCCTGTTACATACTTTTGCACAAACTTAATATACTCTGTGTACCTTTGGTACAGAGTATAAAAATATAGGAGAAAAGTTTAAGAAGCTTTTTCATGGCTAGTTACTTCAAAGCTGTCTCCAACAGCTAGTAAAGGTAACTTGGTGCGTAAAGAAAATACTTTTTAATAAGGTAATTTTGGAATTACTCTACAACTCAGCTTTTAGTAAAATCTGATCAATTTTAAATCCAATTAATTTTTCAATAATAAAAAATTGTAGGTAGTTCCTTTACCCACAATAGTTCCTTTTATCAATAGAGTTTTCCACCAATATCTCCATTGTTTGCAACTGAAAAGGCTTATCTCTCAAGGGCTAACCAACATTGAGGCGCCGCAACCGAGTTACACACCACCTCAGAAAAAGCCCTCGAACCACCCCAAAAATGGTTCTATATCCGCGACATACCCCTGCGCAGACAAACATGGCGCAGAGTCAACACAGTCCACGTCCACAGCACGGGCCAAGCACCAGCCATTTCTCAATGGCGGCCAAAAATTTATGCTACCTCTGCAATGGAGATTTTCCAGTAATGCCAGTGCCCATGTGAGGCGTCAAAAGCTTAAATATTTACCCACATACCCAAAACGTAAACAAACCAGATTAGACATCCCGAAGCCAAAGCATGAAAATATTTGTTAAAAGGCAAATAAATTGCGGAAGATAAAGATCAAGTTTTGATTAAAATTTAAGCTTTTTCACAACCTCGGCAGCTACCGGGCTCTGGCTCTGGTCTAGGCGAGGAGAAACCGAGTCGCGGAGCTGAAGAAGAAATTAAAACTTGTCGCATTAAGAATTTATGTTTGGATTTTCGTTGACAACGCACACAAAGACAAAGGGAGAGAAAAAACATAACAAGCGTCTTTAATAAATTAGCCCCTGGGACACTCTTCGTTATCACACAGCATGTTGTTGTTGCTGCTTTTCTAGTTGCTATATATGGCAAACAATACGGTACTTTTAACACCAAAAACAGGGCCCCGTCTAAACAAAAGGCCAAGACAGCACAGAAGCGACAGACGCGTAGCTGCCGTTCGAGCAGCTCGCCCCATAGCAGCACTCTGCCCCATGTCTCTCCGATCCATTTGCATATGAATGTGGTAATGATTACAAATTTCGCTCGTAAAAATGTTCAAAATGTTTTTTCTTTTTTCCTTTTTATTCGGGAGCATAATTAACTATGGATCCGATACGATCCAATCCAATCTGTGCGTTGCGGTCGAGGCAATTTATGTATGTAACTGAGATACGATCTTGTATCGGTATAGATACGGGGATACGCATGCGCAGCCGCGTTAAATGTCAATGGACTTTGCTGGGAAAGTGTTGAGAGGCCGTTTGCATTTTAGGAAGAGTTTTTATTGAATGAATCGAACCTTTCACAGCCAATTAATAGCAGCTAACAAGATCGATGCAGTTATACAGATAAAAGAAAAGAAACTAACAAGCTAGTTAATAGATTAAGCGTACCCTGAGAATGATAGCGAGACAACGCCCACTGAGGGCTGGCACTTAAGCAGGATCAGCTAATTCTTTTACTGAGCTTCTGGCCATCGTGTTTATTATGGCGCATTTCGTTAATTTCTTGGCGCCATCCTCAGCGGCGGGGTTTTCAGCTCTCCGGCTGAGCCTCCTTTGCTGCGTCATAAAATTAAAACTCTTCACTCCATCATTTTCGTGTGCGAGTGCAACATTTGACAGGTAAATGTCTGGGAAAAAAAATTCTCTGGCTAACTGCTGACCGACCACTGGTGATCGCTGCCGCGCCCCATGTCGACGCGTTTGTAGATATTTTATATACTCTTTAAAAGGAGTATACAGGCTTAATGGTATTTTTGTGGTAGTACACTAAGAAAAAGTAGAATAAATCAAATGTATTGCATTTTTTAGATCTTTTTATACTCTGTACCAGAGGTACACAGAGTATATTAAGTTTGTGCAAAAGTATGTAACAGGCAGAAGGAAGCATCTCCGACCCTATAAAGTATTTATATTCTTGATCAGCATCAACAGCCGAGTCGATCTAGCCATGTCCGTCTGTCTGTCCGTTTGTCCGTCTGTCCGTATGAACAAACAGATCTCAGAAATGGTAAGAGATAGAGGTTTGGAATGTTTATAATAATACCTACATTAAAAAACTTATACATTATCGGTAAGCCCAAATGGACACTGCCAAGTACTGATAAAACACAATATCACACTAGTATAAGCGGCCATAAAGGGTAGCAGAAGGCTAAATGTAATCTATAAAAAAAAAAAATGTCCCATACATGTCAAATCTCTGAGATCTGTGCGTTCATACGGACAGACAGACGGACATGGCTATATCGACTCGGCTGTTGATGCTGATCAAGAATATATATACTTTATGGGGTCGGAGATGCTTCCTTCTGGCTGTTACATACTTTTGCACAAACTTATTATACTCTATGTACTTTTGGTACAGAGTATAAAAAGTTCATTACAGTAATCGAACAAGATCCATCGATTTATTGTCATCAATTTGCGATGACGAACAAAGCCATTGACTTTAATTTAAATGTATAGATATTTTTTTTGCAATCGGTCTACCGATTTAAGCTACTGAAACATTTAAGCCCTTTTTACTTGAAGCAAGAGCAGAGATCATTGGAGTCAAGATCAGCACAAGTTTGTCAAAAATCACTCTAAGGGATAATATTGTAAATGTAAAATGGCTTGACACAGCCCCAAAAGGCCAAAGCCGAGCTCCTCTAAATCTCTTGGCTTGTGTGCTTCTAATTTTCGCACAAGAGAAAGGGACCTACAGTTTAACGCAGAATCTGAACGTCAGTTTGAGAAGCTTTTTCATGGCTTAGTTTTTCAAAGAAAAAACTTTTCATTAGATGTTCCGAGGCGGGATCGAACCCACGACCTCCTGCACAGCGGTCGCTGATCCACACTCGGCCATATTTAATATTTAATATATGGACTCGATTATGTGATCATGATATTTTTGCAGAAGAAGCACGTTTTGATACTAACAATATCCGAGACCAAATTCATCGAGATCTTTTTTCTGTGTGCAAGAACGGATTTTCTCATTTTTAGAACAATGTTTTTACTCCAAGAATAATTTTATGGGCACGTAAAAACTTGTTTTACGTTGAAATTGATCCGTTTTCAAAAAACATTTCACCTTCGGTTGGAATAAAATTGAATTGATTTTGGAAACTAAATAATAATCGGGTTATAAGCGGATCTTACAAAATGGGGATCGAATATAAAAATCTCTTTGAATCGGGGACATGATATTTACACACGATGATATACTTATATGGTATACCCACCATACCCAACTATAATCGTAAAGTCAGCGTTGACTGGGAATCGAGCCCAGGACCTTTTGCACTGGGAAAACACGAAGGTATTGGCGTATAGTCGCAATATACCGTCGCACACTTTTGTAGGCACACTTAGAAAACGCTACTTATGCTTATGGATTTGCGAAGTGCCCAATTTTGCCCAGCAGTTTGCAGTCAGGGCGACGAGCTGAGTCGATTGAGCTTTGTCCGTACCTCTGTCCGTCTGTCTGTCGGTTTCTAGGTGCAAATTTTTGTGTACCTGTCAAAAGGTGGTTTTATTTCTATGAGAGGTGCAAAAAATTGTTATCAGTATCACAGCGTGATCAATCTGGTTTTCTGTTGGTTGATCAGGGGACTTACAGGTCGCCTTGTGGATGTCGCGGTGCTCAAATCTGGTACTACTAATGACCATTTTCCGACCCAAAGCGAATTCTATCAGCCTCTCTTCATTTTCTAAGCTTTTTTCGTGCAGGCTAAATCGGCCGACATCAAACTCGGCTAAAAACTCTTCTCTCCCGGTTTTTTCGTTAAAGTCGCCTAGCACAATCTTCCAGGCGCTTAAAGAAATCGTATTTTGCCGAGTCGTCCTTGTCTTCTGTCGGGGCGTGCGCACAGATAAGACTAATATTAAAATATTTGCCTTAAGTCTGAGTGCGGCAAGTCGCTTGTCAACTGGTGTTTAGCCGTTGTCCACTCATGTCCACTGTAGTAGATCTCCCATGGGGTTGCAGTTTTCATTGGCAGATATATTAGACGATAATCAGGTGCCAAGCCCGAAGTACCGCTCGCTATTTGTCCCAGGGCAGGATCGCCGCTCACGTTAGACAGCAGCTTTGCGGGTGCATCGCTCTGTTACCAGGGGTTACCACGGGGAGGTGTGGGTTTGCCATGTCAAACCGATCACCAACTTTACCTCACTACATACGCCCCATGACCACAGGAGAGTTCCTGCCTACCAAAGAAGCCCAAGTAGTAATATACTATCATATAAACTCCGTGACCAAAATAGTAACTAAAACAGTGAATAAAACAGTGACGAACAGCGACCAAAACAGTGACTAAAACATTGACCAAAACAGTAACTAAAACAGTGACCAAAACAGTGACTAGAACAGTGAACAAAACAGTGACCAAAACATTTGCTGAAAAAGTGACCAAAACAGTAACCAAAAAGTGACCAAAATGGTGACTAAAACAGTGAGTAAAACAGTGAAGTTTTTGAAAACCCTTCTTTTAAAGCTAAGAAATAGTTTGATACTATGATTTCATAGTAGTTAAAAAAATCAATTTAGAATCCCTTAAAAAAATGTTAATAAATGGTCAAAGTGGAAAATTTAGCAACAATTTCTTTGGTCAAAATAGAAAATGTAAAAAAATATATAGCACTATCGTTAAAACCGACATCGACTCGATTTTCGTGTAAACGATTATATTTCGCGATTAAGTTGTATTTACAATATGTGGTTCCAAGATCTCGTCGTAATTTTCTCTCGAATTGAGTTCATTTGGCAATCGGTTTCAGTTGCTCAAACGAATTCGAGTTATTTTATACCAGATCTAGACACCGGAAGCATATTTTTCAACTCATATACTACGTTATTCAAATTGGATGCAAAATGTTAACGTTCACTCAAAAATCGACTCGAAAACCGGAACAGGGCCCTATATTCTTTTGCATAGTATTGTTATTTCAAGTTATCCATCGTAAAGAGCTTCGATCGTACAAGCACGTGCTTGCCTTTAGTCCAGAGCAGAGGCAGGAAAAAAATACAATTACATTTTTGCATTGGTGTGTATGAGAGCAGCACATAAATTGCTCTCAATTTCAGTTGCAACGACTGCGCTTGAACAGCTTACACTATGTGTGTCAGAGCAGCGCTTCTTAGAGAATTTTTGTATGCACACGAGATAGGAATGTGCCTGTCCCTGCTCAGTCTGAAATTAATCTTATATTTTAAATTGAATCTATTCCCCAAATTCAAGAAGTTGTCCTAGGGTATTCCAGTTTCGTTGGCATAACAGAGCTCCATTATTTTTTTTATAAATTCAGTTTATTTTACTCATATTTTCCACAGTGTGGTTTCTGTTGTTGTTGAGCAGTTAGCCATAATTTTTGACAGATTTATTAGGCAATATTAATTTTTATACGATGTGAAAGATATGCATGTGTTTGTGTGTGTGCGTGGGTATTTTGTGAACCGCAGTCTGGGAGCTCCCATTATCACCTGACAGCCTGTAGCCGAGTCTGCTGTAGGCCAACAACAAAAACAGAAAAGTAGCCACCCCTTGTCAATGTTTGTACACGATGATGATCTTCTTCTCGTCTTGCATGGAACAATAAGTTAAAAATCAGCCGGGCTTGGGGTCTCTGTCTCAGTGTCTCAGCACGCTGTGTATTTGCCTTTGTCTGTTGACTTGGATGCCGTGGCCCAACGTGTGAAAATGCATTTGCATATTCAATCAACGACACAATAAATATACCAATACTACGAATACGAATTCATACAGAGTCGTTAAACAAGATTTACATACGAAAATAACAAAATATTTAACAGCAGCCGCAGACGAGCTGACTGGACCTGAACCTGGATACGACGCCCCCTCTCTAGCTGGCTGGCCATTCAAATTGAATTTGTCAATAAGCTGCTACGCTTTGGCGACTCAGCGACCCATAAATGTAAAGCAAAGTCAAGCAGAAGACTTGAGACTCCAGCTGCTCCTACTCATCACCATCATCATCAGCATTCTCGATCAGTTAATAGCCACAATGACTTGGCGCCTTTGCTGGGGCTAACCAAAAATATTTACGTGGGTTATTCAAATATTTTTTGGCTATTTTCGAATCGAATTTGTACTAAAATTAACAACAATTTGCGACAATTTGGTAAACAGGCAAAAATTCCACTACACTGATAAAAACAAAAGTGCAAAGGAAAAGTTAATCTGCCAAAAACAAAGCGCGAACTATATAATTTACAGTATGAGGTTTAATTAGAGAACGTGTTCCTCAGCTGGTCTAACCCTAATAAAAATTACAAGGTAGACTCTTCCTTCTATATACAAACACAACCTTTTCTTTATTTCCCTTTATATAGTTTAAATTTGATTCCAAAACTCTTTATTACTAGAACTTTACCATTACTTTCGGGCTTCGTTTTCGAAACTCACATCCGCCATGGCAGCTTTGGCTACATTTGAGTGTAAATAGTTGGCATAATGTTTTTCTTTTAGTGTACTTTGGTACTTTGGCGTGGGTGAGAAGCATTGGCACCCGCCATGCAGCTGGTAGCACTTTCAATTTCTAATCTTGGCAGCTGGCATGGCGAACGGAAACTTATCAGCCGCGTGCCCGCACCCAAAACTCCAAACCCACCAAGACCATAAAAACAAATTATGAGCGATACGCTAAATCAACGAAATGCATTCGAATGAAACAATCATCTCTCATCTCTCTGGCGGGCATTTGACTTAATGAAAATGTTGGCACTGTAAGTCAAGTGCTTCGAGCTGCAACCAAGCGCATGCGTCTCCACAACCACCGAGCACCACCACCGCCGCCGCGCACACACCGCACTCACTCCAAATCCAAGATGACGATAGCTGCACGCAAGTGAAAAAAATGTTGGCGCCAGGCGCCACTAAAAAATCTTATGAATGAAGTAGACACATTTTTGTGTTGTACATGCCTCTTTCACTCCGCCCCCTGTACCTTCCATTTCTTCTTCTTCTCTTCCTCGTTCTGCGCCTCTCGTTTGTTTTGTGTGGTTTGGCTTAAGCGAAGACTGAGCTGGAGACCGGAATCGCGTTTGAAGTGCATCTATCTCTGGTTTTGGCTTTAAGTATTATCTCTATCTCTGGGTATCTGTGTGTGTGTCTGTGCATTATTATAATTTTCCTAGAAAGTTCTTTCATTTATTAAGTTATTAAAAATGAATTAGTGATTGGAAATTCTTAACTAATTATTGGATACCAAGAGCAAATTTAGAAAGAATTCTACGAATAGTTAAGTTGATGTAAAGTTGCTGTTGGAAAGATAACCTATGTAGTTTGCAACTATTCCCTGTGGTGCTTAGATCTGACCCTATGTAGACAGAAAATCTGCCTAAGAAATTGCTTGAGAAAACTGTAATATACTCGTATTTAATCGCCATTTGAATGCTCACTCTTACAAAATTTCAATCAGACTTGGTAAAGATCGGATGAAAGTTTGTCGAGTTATAAGGAAAACAAACAATTATGGGCAGCACCGGTCGCAACGATGATGGGCAGCACTTGCAGGTACAGAGTATGTTATTGTCGGGCTTGACCGACTTTCTTTCTTGTTTTCCTTTGACTCATTCAGGTTTTAGTTCATCGATAACACGAGTTGATCAATAAACCATGTCAATTTTTGTATTGTCTCACAGCAATGCAATAAATTTAAAGTTATAGCACTTGATGGCCTTTTAATACCCTTGCAAAGGGTATTATATTTTGGCCAGAAGTTTGCAACGCATAGAAATATTCATTTCCGACCCCATAAACTATATATATTCTGGATCAGGGTGACGAGCTAAATTAATTTAGCCCTGTCCGTCTGTCTGTTTCTACGCAAACTAGTCTCTCAGTTTTAAAGCTATCAAGCTGAAATTTTTCGCTAAGTCTTCTTTTTACTACCCGCTGCTAATAGGTCGGAACCGACCGGATCGGATAACTATGTCTTATAGCTCCCATAGGAACGATCTGTCAAAAAAATAGTTTTAGTGAGAAAAACTTTTTTGTTTTCAATGTAATCGTCTCCGTACTTCGTATTTAATGGTTTTCTATGCTTTTTCATAATTCTACAAAATTTAATGAAAATCGAACAACTGTATGGTATAGCTCCCATATAAAAAGTGGGTTTAAAAAATGGGCTTAGTAAGAACAGCTTTTTATACCCTTGCAGAGGGTATTATAAAATTGTCCAGATGTTTGTAACGCATAGAAGGAAGCATCTCCGACCACATAAAGTATATATTCTTAATCAGTATGACGAGCTGAATTGATTTAGCCCTGTCCGTCTGTCTGTTTCTATGCTACCTGTTACTTTTGAGGAGGTCAAACTTGAAATAGGCTCGCTAAAAAGCAACATGGCTCCCGGCAAGGCGGTATTGTTTTTATTGCTCATCTTCAATGCAGCTCTACGCCTCAGCTACTTTTCCATTGCATGGAAAAATGCCAATATTGTAATGCTTCACAAACCCGGGAAGCCTCCAGATGAACTGGAGTCATACTGACCCATAAGCCTCCTTCCAGCATTTGGCAAACTGCTGGAGAGACGTCCACTGCGTAGAATCCTGGAAACTCAAGTAATCAAACGGAAGATCCCAAAATTCCAGATTGGCTTTCGGATGGGACATGGCACACCAGAACCGCCATACAGAGTTGTCAACTTCGTCCTGGAAGGATTCCACGCCAAGGAGTTCGTTGTGGCAGCGTACTTGGATATCCAACAGGCATTTGACCGCGTCTGGCATGATGGCTTACTAGCCAAGCTGAAGGGAACGCTCAATCCTCAGCTCTTCTTGATGGTCAGATCTTTCCTATCTGACAGGACATTTAAAGTTGTCCAGGATGGCCTTGCATCCCAGAAGAAGAGGATTCGAGCAGGAGTATCTCAAGGTAGCGTTCTGGGACTAAAGACTGTTCACAGCAGTCATGCCTACTGCTTTGGACATTCCAACTGAGGAGCCACAGGACCTTCTAATCGCCACCTTCGCCGATGAAACGGCGTGACAGATGCGTATGCAAGAGTATCTCAAAAGGTTGGAACATCTCCATCAACCTGAAAGTGGTTGTCCCATACGAGAGGAGTGCCTGGAGGGGTCCAAGTTTTGGGTGACACTGCAGAGGGCTTACCTTTAAACAACATCGCGTTGGCAGCTTAGAAGGGGGGTGGTGGCTACTCAACGAACAACAATCCGTAAGGAACAAGGTCCTCTTATACAAAGTGATCCTGGCACCGATTGGAGGTACGGCGTTCAGGTGTTGGCTCGCCGCGAAGACCACCTGACAAATCAGGGTCTCAAGGCCAAAATCCTGAGGAGGATTACTGGAGCCGAGTGGTTTATCCGAACTCGAGACATTGAGAGAGAGTGTGGCGTTCCGATTGTTGGCGTCACAATCAACAACCAAGCAGCGAGGTACTTGGATAAGGTCGCCGCCCACCCAAAAAAGGCGCTTACTCCGATCGCGTAGGATCGATACAGGCTCCTAAGAATTCACCCAGGTGACCTGGCTAATCGGAGGATTTAGTCCAAACATAGGCCGATGGCACACAATCTGATTGAGACTCTAACTTACCGGCTATACAATTTTAAAACCATATACCCCTCACCCCTTTACCAACCTTAAATTTAATCTTAGAGTTAAAATCCTTACATCTAAGCACACAAAAACAAACCCCAAACATGAAACAAAATAAATTAATAGTATAACATCCCCCTACAATATAAGTTACTTCAAATAGTAACAGTTTTAAAGCTATCCTCACCAAACTTTGCACGAAGTCTTTTGGTATTAATATGCTTTTCCATGATTCCACAAAATTTGGTCGAAATAGGACATCTATATAGTATAGCTAACATAGAAAAGTAGAGTCTGAAAAGTTGTCTTAGTTAGAAAAACTTTTTTGTTTTCAATGGAAATGTCCTCAAAATTGGCATGTGTTTGTTTTATATGCTTCCACACGATTCTACAAAGTTTTGTCAATATCGGATGACTATAGCATATAGCTTTCATAGGACCAATCAGTCAAAAAATGGGTCAAAGTAAAAAAAAATTCTTTTTCAAAGTTACAGTTCTTTAACTTGGAAATCATGCTTTGAAACAGCATATCGGCATATCCGAAGATAGCTCAGCCTTCTCGTTTGTGACTTTTATTGCAGCTTTCATTAGTTTCTCTTTAGTCTATATTTAGTCTATACTATATCACTATATAGATTGCCAAAAAATAGAGTTGCAATGCGAGGGTAATCGGAATGTAAGAACAAAACGAAACACTTCATTAAGCAAATTACATGGTGTAAATGCGAGCGCTGTTTTGAAAATTATTCAAAATTCACCGTGTAAACACGGACATACTCATTTAAGAGCTTTAACACTCCATCCACTTTTTTAAACACCTGAAGAAAAAGCATAAGATATCAAAATGGAACCTTAATAAAAAGTTTGAAAAAAGAGTGGACGTCGTGGAACACCCGGTTTGAGCGAAGCTCTTTAAAATGGATAATTTTAAATTACTATACTTGCAAAAGAATATAAAGTAAGTTTGTTTTGTTTTCCCCCATCGAAAAGCGATGTTAACGATAGTGCTATATATTTTTTAAAATTTTCCATACCAACCAAAGAAATTTTTTCTTAATCCCAATTGGACCATTTAAAGACATTTTTTTAGGAATGTTACTTTGATTTTTGAACTACTATGAAATCATACAATGAAATCTGAGGGTTCCCAAATAGTTATTCGATTTTTTTGAGCGCAGCTTTTACAAAACGAAGTATTGTATTGGTGACAGAGTCGTCGCATTCTTCGGAAGCACTTGAAGGTGTTTTAAATTGTTCCGGACTACTCCCGATACTACGATCTTTTAGGGACGCCTGCTCATTTTCATCATACTATTAGACCGGAATTCGTCCCTTCAAAAAGTCGCTGTTTTGGTCAATGTTCTGGTCGCAGCTTAGGTCACTGTTTCGGTCACTGTTTTGGCCACTATTTCGATCACCTTTTCGGTCACTGTTTAGGTCACTGGTTTAGTTCCTGTTTTGGTCACTGTTTTCGTCACTGTTAACTGATTGAATGAACGCTCAACTTAAACGACTTATTAGATTACTCCGTGGAAAGTAATCAAGTATTCTTTCATTTCCAATTTTGGTAAGTAAATACAAAAATTTCAATATTTGAATCCTAGCTTAAGCCGAAGCACAACACAACATTTATCTTTCTTCTGCCCAAAAAAAAAAACCGCCGTTTATCAATCACACTTGTTAGGGGCTTTCCAGCCGCCCGTTTCCATTCGGACGTTAGCTACCTGAGTGGCTGATTAACAACACCAACGCCGTGTTCCATATTAAATCCACGCACTAAAAGCATTAATCACCATTTTCACGCGACGCCCTGTCGCCGTACCATAGCCAACTCGTTAGTCCAGTGGCCAGACAGTGAGTGAGAGGGAGAGAGGCGGAGAAATGAGCCTGACACGTTGCCCAGTGCCTGCGGTGTGCTTCCTGGAAAAGTGCAATGCGCCTGTGCCTGTTGACTAATGACGCGCATTTAGCAGCGATTAATGAATTTTATGAGCCGCCATAATTTTATGGCACATCAACTGGCCGCTGGCCAGGAATTTCCACTGAATTTCCCCGCCACCGGGCCATTGACGAGCGCAGCAGGAAAATCCGGCGCAAAGCTGTACGACCTGCGGTTCGATTATCTTTACCTGGCGTTACGCGCATAATGCCGAGGTACTTGAGATTTTATGGCCTTATTCAAGTGTATTCACATGCTAATCAAGTGCTTGGTGGGTCGGTCGTTTCCTGGCCCTTGAGGTTTGAATAGGGCGTTTGTATGACAGCTAATGTCTCGCATAATAGAAATCACCTACTTAAAATCAAGTGCAAATTGTTGAAATGTCGGCACAGCCACTTGAAAGTTGGCATCCTGGCATCCCTCCCGCTTACTGTCCCAGGCATGTAATCCTTGTATAATTGAAACAAAACGCAATTTGTTTTTACAGTTTGTCGCAGCCTCTGAAGATCCCATTTTCATTTTTGTTCGGTTTGTTTTCATTTCCTTAAAGATATGCACTTTGTTTGTCACAGAGATTTGCCCAAAGGATTTCGCCCGGGGACATGTGCGTGCATTTGGTGACCCGATTTTGTACATAGTTTATTTTTACTGCAGCTTAAACAATTTTCGCTTAAATTGTTTGTGCCAAATGGGATTTGGGTTTACCACAAGAGGTTTGGTTAAAGGATAACAATCATTTTGCATTGTTGACAATTTTGGGTTTTTTGTGAAAAGATAAGGGGGTCATATGGAGTGGAAGGAATGTTGTCATCTGTTTACAATATTTTGTTATGGGAGCCCTTGTTAGGCTTAAGAGGAACTTATGCAGCTGTTTGAGGATCGGAATTTGATAAAAACATAATTGATTGTCCAACTTTGGGGAGGATATTTGAAGACATTGCCAAGGACTGGATTGCTAACTGGGTGATACATTTAATAGGTAGGTCTTTTAAGGAAATAGTAAGAAATTGTTAATTAAATATGTAGGCAAATTATTGCCAAATCAGTGATCAGACTTGATCTCAACTTCTTGCTGCCTCACCCCCAACATTTTTAGTTGAATTTTTTCCCAGACCAAAATACTTTTTACCTTTATGATAATCACGCCCCGCTTAAACTTTTTTAGGTAATACATATTCACATCTTTCGGCATACCACAAACGATTATGTGCATCGGCGCACTCCAAACGAATCTCGGCAAGGGCCTACCCATCCGCTGAATGTCGTCTCCGTTTGTCGTTGTCTGAGAACAATGGACAGCGGTTGAACTACAAAGCATCGCACTTTATTAACTACTTGAGATTAAGACTGATAAAGAGATAATCCTCGTCGGTCGACCGTTCGTACTCAAAGTGCCTGGCCATACTCCTACACCGAGGAGCAGCAGCAGCCGCAGTACATACATTCGGTAGCTGTGCCGGTGTAATAAGCATAACAATATCGTTGTCCGCCCAATTGACAAGCCAGGCCAATGGATGATGCTGATGCTGGGTTATCTAGAGCGCTGTTGCCTTGTAAAATGGATCACAGGTATGAGAGCGGAGGTGAGATCAATAGCAGCAAACAGACATGGACGAGGCTTATCATCATCATCCACATCCACACGTCACTGCACTTTCACCAGGCATGGGCATCTTTCGTCATTCCCGTCATCAGTGGCTGCTGCATCGCTATCTGGGCGCAGCTGCCTTTGATCAGTGTAGCGTAATTTTAAGCCAAATTGTTTGGCCTTTGGGTTAGTGCCGCTGCAGCCCGGTCCTGGTGCCAATGTCAGGGGTCCTTTGGCGTTGGCCTGCCTCACTTTTTCAATGGTTTAGTGTGAAGTTGTAACATCTTTTAGTCAGCACTCTTCGGGGGGAGTTTTTGTGCTCTTTTGAGGCATGGAGCTACTGCTGTGTAATGGGATTTACTTGTTCCTCTATTGTATTTCTAAAATATTTTTTTATAATTTTGTTGTCATTGTTTTTTTCTTTTTGAAGAGGGAAGATGGTTGGGGGAGAGTAGTAAAGGGCGGGTCCTGCCATCGGTCTTGGACTCCAGAGGATTCTGTACCAAATTAAAGGCCAAGGATGAGTAAGTTTCTTCCCCCTCATCAATACACTGATATTCATATACTAAGCTAAGAGGTAGAGTATGGGTGTAAAAATTCATCACATCATTGTTTTAAGGACTCTTGAAAAAATACGCAGATTAATTGATTCAATGGCTGGGAAGAGCTATCTCAGTGGAAACCATTTTTTAGAGGTGTCCACTAGCCCAAATTCTGACAATAGAATAGTTGATAGTTTCATCCCAATCCATAAAGTCTCACGAAATAACTGAGTATCAGAATTGAGTGCAAAACTTTGTCCCCAAATAATTACAGGCTTAGGAATAAGTGTTTGCGGTGTAGCTGGACATTAGAACTCCGAAAGAGTGTGAGCTCCACAAGTATGCTCCCCTGTGAGAAACTTTTTTATGGACAGGAAAAATGCCTAAAATATTTTATTCAGGCTGCTAATTTCGTACAGAGACTCAACAAAAACTCACTTTAGGCAAATTCTGGGTAGAGCTCGAAAGCAGGGAGCCTCAGAAGAGCTCTCTCTAGGGACCTATCTATCAAACATATATCAGCTGCCACTTTCTCCTTCAATACACTGAAAACTTTAATATTATCTAACAAATCAGTCTTCACGATGCAAAATTCTAGTCCACTTTTGTCCACAGATTCCAAAACTGGTCTTGGCTTAGTGTCATCTGCCTTTGTTTTCAAGATATAGCAGAAAATCCGTTTTACTGAATTTTTGCACTTAAAAATATTATGGATTTGATTGTCCTATCCCTGTAGTTCGGCGCGGCCTTAACGAATCCCCTAGCTCTTCGTAGTGAGCACTCGTTACCAGACCAACCACCAGTAATTTTAATCGAATTGCTACGATAAGTCCTTATCGATGCCGGATTTATGAAACATGTGATCCCTCCTCCTCCTACAATTGTCCACCGACCTCTTAATATGCCTGTCATAAGTCAACATTCCTTCTTTGAAAGTTGGTAATCGATTTGTTTACTCATTTCCTTTACGGACGATATTCTCATAGGTTTGTCGAGTTTCTTTACCTTTATTCAACTTTAGACAGGAGTACTGCTTTAAAAGTGATATCATTATGGACGAAGCTATTCAATGTTCTCTAGGAATTCAATTTCGTAGTCACATATTAACTTTAGAAATCATTATGTGTCAAATATTGAAGCAAAAGTTCGGGGAAAAGAAACTATAGGTAAACTATAACATGGTAAAAGGTCTTTCGGTTTAAAATAGCTTTCTCTGAGAAAACGTTAAATATTTTAAGTATAAATAAGCTAAACCAAATAGAGTAATACCTCTTAAAACCAGAACTTATACTTTATAATGTGTTTGAATCCAACGGACCCATCTTTATTTTACATCAAATAGTATGTCTCACCTTGGTTTATACTTTTTCAAAATTCTGCTGTCTTAAAAGTTCAAAAAATATTACTTTCTGAACAGATTTAAGGACATTTCTGAATGCAAGGCTCAAGATGGCTTAACATTCGGTGAAATAAGGGGCGATCCTAGAACAAAAAGAAGTTTTTGACATCATTTTGGACTACGAAAGTCCGAAAAAAGCACTTTCCGAGTCGACGATAAACTCCAGGTAGGGCTTTAAGAGTTGGTGCTTTAAGAGGATGATATTAATGGCGATCTAAGAAAATAATAGAGTTTTTTAAAAGTTTCGGACTGCTTTACCTTTAAAACTGCGGAAAAAATACCTTTCCGTGCAGACTTGATGGAAAACTGGGACTTTAGAAAGGTTTTTATACCCTTGCAGAGGGTATTATAAAATTGTCCGGATGTTTGTAACGCATACAAGGAAGCATCTCCGACCACATAAAGTATATATATTCTTGATCAGCATGACGAGCTGAGTTGATTTAGCCCTGTCCGTCTGTCCATCCGTCCGTTTGTTTCTACGCTATCTCCTCCTTCAGTTATAAAGCTATCCTACCAAACAAAACTTGCACGAAGTCTTTTGGTACAAATACGCTGCACAAAACGCGGATCGATCTCGATTGGTTGAAAAACTTTTGTTTTTAATGGAAACGCCTCAAAGTACGTATTTCTAGTTATTATCCTTCATAATTTCACTAAGTTTGGTCGAAATCGGATGACTGTAGAATATAGCTGCCATAGGAACGATCGCTTTCTTTCGAAAACTAGTTAGCTAGGGTGAAAAAACTTTTTTGTTTTTAATGAAAACGTTCTTTTTATTGGCATACACTTATTTTATGTACTTTGGAAATATTCCTACAAAGTTTTATCAAAATCGGATGACTCTAGCATATAGCTGCAGTATGAATGATCGGTCGAAAAAGAAGTTCTAGTGAGAAAAACTTTTTGTTTTAAATGTGATCGCCTCCAAATTTCGCAATTAACAGAGGCTTTAAGGGTTGAGATTCGTCGGAAATAAGAACAGAAATGAAGTTTTTGACATTTTTAAACTAATCTTAATTTCAAAAGTCCATTAAAGTATCGGGTTTGTTATACTTAAGCGTTGGGCTTAAGACTGAACTACATTAACAATAATCATTCTGTCTTTTCATACCGTTACGTACCGGGTTATCAAATAAAACACCAATTCGAATTCGGAATCGGATACCGAATAAAACAGAATCTTTTACCGAAAACGAAAACATAAGTATCGGTGAAAAGCTTCTCAAACGCAAACTGTGAAAAGCTTCTCTCTTGTGCGAAAATTAGAAGCGCATAAGCCAAGATATTGAGAGGAGCTCGGCTTTGACCCTTTGGGGCTGTGTCAAGCCATTTTACAAGTATCGGTACGCGCCAGAATCGGAAGCGAAACCGAAATACGATTCGGTTTGCTTCCCTGCGTAAAAAATAAAGTAGGGGAAAGTTAACTTCGGCTCGGCCGATGTTTTGTATACCCTTGCAGCTTCAAATGAAAACAAAAAAGTTTTTCTCACTAGAACTTCTTTTTCGACCGATCATTCATACTGCAGCTATTTGCTAAAGTCATGCGATATTGATAAAACTTCGTAGAAATGTGTTAAAGTATATAAAATAAGAATATTCCAATAAAAAAAGCGTTTTCATTAGAAACAAAAAAGTTTTTTCTCACTAGAACTAGTTTTTCGACCGATCGTTCCTAGCTCCTATATGCTATAGTCATCCGAGTTCAACCAAACTTTGTAGAAATGTGTAAAGTATATAAAAAGAATTTGCCAATAAAAAGGACGTTTTCATAAGAAAACAAAAAGTTTTCCTCACTCGAACTAGTTTTTCGTCCGATTGTTCCTATGGGAGTTGCATGATAAGGACGTTTTCATTGAAAACAAAAAGTTTTTCTCCTAGAACTAGTTTTCGACCGATCCTTCTATAGCTATATGCTATAGTCATCCGATTTCGACCAAACTTAGTGAAATCAGGAAAGGATAAAACTAAGAAATACGTACTTTGAGGCGTTTTCCATGAAAAACAAAAAGTTTTTCTCAAAGACTTTCGACTGATCGTTCCTATGAACACTATTAGTCATCGGCCGGCCAGAAATGTGCAGCGTATTTGTACCAAAAGACTTCGTGCAAAGTTTGGTGAGAATAGCTCTAAAACTGACGGAGGAGATAGCAAAGAAAAAGACAGACGGATGGACGGACAAGGCTAAATGAACTCAGTTCGTCATGCTGATCAAGAATATATATACTTTATGTGGTCGGAGATGCTTCTTTCTATGCGTTACAAACATCCGCACAATTTTATAATACCCTCTGCAAGGGGTATAATGACTTTTTATGACAGCAAAGAAACTTTAGAAATCTTTGACCGAAACCTTCCAATCTCCCCCTTTTTTCTGCCCCTTCCAAATTAGCCGTGACAACGCTTCAAGTGTTTATGCAAATGCATTTTAACACCTTGCGACCACAAATATTTTCTAACTGCTCACAAAAAAATAATAATGATAACTTTTATAAAATACCCACCACCATCACCACCAGAACGTTGTAGACGCACTGCAGCTACTGCATAACTGTGACCACAACGTGAGGCGTAAATTAATTCTATTGAAGTCGCTGGCAGTTCCATGAAACCCCCCAACTGAAAACCCATCCACTGCGTCTAGGCAAACAACCGACCAGCCGGCAGAGCTGGAGAAAAAAAGTGTTGAATCTGTTGCTCCCGCTGCTTCGTTTTGTCTGTTTACCCGTTTGCAACTTGGACCACAACGTTGCTTCGCGTCGCGTCGTGGCTCATTATGCGATCGCGTTAAGCTGTGAAATTGATTGTTTGTCTAGCTAAAATATGGTGGCAACGGGAGAGGGCGGGGGTTAGCTATGGGTCTAATCTTTGTCTATTGACAAAAACTCAATACCAGTAGTTGAGTTGGTAGTTGGCAGTTCGCATTGGCATTTATGAATTATGGAAGAAATGCGCCAGCTAGCTCTTCGGTCGAACGAATGTTTTATTAATGATTACCCCCGGACGAAGCCTCGTTCATCTCTAAGCGAGACAAATTACCACATTTCAACACATACTCAAAACTGGCGCTGGGATCTGCCCCCAGTGCATGTAAACGGATGGAACCCTTTGGCGCCCATTGCAATTGTGTGGGGCTGTGATGGTCATTAATAAAAATGTATGTATTTTTTTTTCGGTTTGTGTTCATTCGGTTAACTCCCCGAAAAGCATAAGAAAAACAAACAAATGGACAGTTGGAAGTGGAAGTTAGCTGGTCCCGGTCCCAAGTTTACCTCCCCGACCACGTCCCTACTTTGGGTCAAATAAGCCAAGTCAGGGCATGTGAGCATGAATCAACCTGTCAAAGTCTCGTTAACGCCAACAGCAGAGTACACTCTTTGAATATTTGGTAAGACCACAACGAAGTGGCTATGAGCTAAGATAGAGAGATTTAGATATGAATGAAGAAAAAGATTTCGATTTTTGTGAAATTATTAATTTTTTTGGCGACCTTTCTAATGTTTTATTAGTAAAGAGTTTAGCTGGCTCGAGGTCGAAAAATTTGCATTTGTTCACAACTGTAAAGCACTTATCCATTGTACACCAAAAAGAGCTGGATGGCTATATCATACTGTTTCATAGATGTCCAAATTCAATTTTATGCAGGCGTTTGCTGATGACTTTAAGCAATTGGAAACTGTAAAGTGCAATGAAATTAGACACACTGTACATTATTTTTTGGACCTTGGTCAGGAAGCTAAATGGGTCTCGTGCGCAAAAACCTATCCAGGCAAATGCATCCGAACTTGCAGAGCACTTCAAATCCATGCTATTTGTAGAACAGCCTAACAACCAATTTTCATATGCTTCTCCGTATTTGCGGGATAAAACGCTGGATGCAGAAATTTCCATCTCGGAGGTGTACCAAGTCTGCAAAGCCCAACAAAGCCCCAGGAGTCGACCGTATCCCAGTAGAATTCTTTAAGAATGCCCCCCATTGTGCATTGAGTTGTTAACAAACGCATACAATAAGGCCCTGTCGTCTTGTAGCATCCCCAGCTGTTTTAAGGAAAGCATCATTTTTCCAATTCACAAAAAAGGAGATCTAGGATTAGCTGAGAACTATAGAGGACTATCGTGTCTAAATGCATCCATGAAGCTGTTCACCTCTATCTTGCTAAGACGGCTAACAAATTGGGTAATTGAAAATAGTGCCCTCAGCGAATTCCAATTTGGTTTTCGCCGTGGATACTCGACCGTCGATAGCGTGTTCGTGCTCTCAGGAACTGCCCAGTCCTACCTGGACAAGAAAAGGAAGCTGTATATATGCTTTATCGATTTTAAGGCAGCATTCGATACGATAAACCGTCATAGTTTATTTCTGAAACTAAACCTTCTGGGAGTATCTACGAAATTCATTAACACCTTGATCAACCTATACGAAGAAAATACCTTTTCTGTTTGGGACGGAAGTGAGCTCTCGGACTGGTTCCCTAACAACACCGGAGTGAAGCAAGGATGCCTCCTCAGTCCACTTCTGTTTTCCCTTTACATCGACGATATATCATCGTTCCTGCCCAGCGGGGTGGATGTAAATGGTCATAATGAAAAAACTTTGATGTACGCTGGCGATATGGCGCTTCTGGCGGAGACCCCTGAAATGCTCCAAAGCATGATAAATAAGCTATAAGACTACTGCCAGCTGTGGAGTCTACAAATAAATGTGGAGAAGACAAAGGCAATGGTGTTTTAAGACTGCTGTGGACGAACGCCTAGAGTCGATAAGTGGTTCCTAAATAACGCTGAGCTTGAGACAGTAACCAGGTTTAAATACCTAGGCGTCACCCTATCAGGGAACATGAATTTTAAGGGGCCACCCCCATCACCACCAGAAGAAACTGCTGGACTCAAAGAAAGCGATAAACAGCACGGCCTACCATCGGCCTACCGGCTACCAAACTCACTTCAAATACTTCCGAAAAGTCTTTGAAATGCCCAGCGAAAGATTACCCCGTATTGTAGCAGGCATGATGTTAGCTAACAAGACTCGTGTTCGAGAAATGGCAAGCCACAGCATCTGCTTGTAACATTGATATCGACCTTGATATCGACCAGAGTCCTGGAAAGCCTCTCATAAGCAGATTTTGGAAAACATCGAGTTCCGAGAAAGGGAAAACTTTCTACACCTAGCGTCCTTAAGTGAGTCCAGACTCATCTACAAACAACTTAGCCACAACCTTGGAACTCTGAACTATTTTCAAGATAGTTTAGGAATTCAATCTATCTCCATGAAATGCCGCGCTCGATGTGAAATGCTCAATCTGAACTATAGGCCGCATGTAAACTCCATCAGCACTGACTGCACTCTCTGCAACCTACATGTAACGGAGAATGTTGCGCATTTAATCGGGGTCTGTCCAATCTTGGGCGAACTACGCAGCTTGTACTTCAGCAAACCTTCCCTATCGGAAATCGAGGTTATAAGCTGGCTGAACGGAGAACACTGGGAGATGCTGTCTTCACTCCTACAACATGCGCTGAAATACCGCCTTGCGATCTTAAATGAATATCTTTAAGTAGCCAAAAACTAAAATATTTCTTTTTTCTTTCTGTTACTTATTGTTCCTTTTAAATCGAAATTCTAATGTTTCTGTTTTAAATTTTAGAAATTATAAAATGTGTTCAATGTGTTAAGTTATGGCTGATGGTTATAAACCAAGCCACGTTATACCAAAATAAACTACTACTACTACTACATTATTTTCATTATTTTCTTTAAGGATAAGTTTTGGAAATTTTTATCAAAACTTTATCCTCAAATAAGTCTTTTTAAACTAAAGAAAACAATTATCACTTTTACTCATTTGACAAATAAACCATATCATTCATTTTCTAACATCCGCCAAGTATTCTTCAACTCCCTTCTACCAGTGCCAAACAGCCCAACTTAGTCTTCTCTCTCCTACATTTTGAATAACACACGCAAGACCCTCAAAGAAAGAAAAAACTCACAAGAAGCCTTCTTAGCCCAAGACCCTGAGGGGCTGCCAAAAAGCGCTGGGTAGCCAAACAAGCTGCACACAACCAAAACAAAGCAGGGGAAATTTCATTAAACGCCACATTTGGGCAGCCCAAAAACTGGCGCCAGGGCAACATGTCCGTCCCATATAATCTCAACTCGAATGCAACGAGGGCACGAACAAATAAGCAGCAATTTCTACATGTTGTGAGCAAATTTGGCTGGAATGCGAACGACGACGACGGCAATGAAGTGCGCGGTTGTGCTGCTAAACGATCTTGCCACCGCCCGTCCACACCATGCCACACACAAACCCAGGCGCACGCACGAACTCCGAACTTCAGTCAGGGACAGAGGCAGACCCTTCACTGGCGGCAGCCGACTGGCGCTAGCGCTGACTGTCTGGGGTTTCGGTTGCCCACACCGAATTCAGAGGTGCAAATACGTTCAGGCCAGTCTCCAATTTGTGCTGGAAAGTGATCATTCACTGTTTGGGCCCCATGTTTTCTTACTTGATGATGACTTTTGGGTTTCTGTGTCTGCCCTCTGCCTCTGGCCCGAAGGAAATGAAATATTTGTCTGGTCTAAAAGTTATCATTTTATTAAAAAGCAGAGGCAATCAACGCATTCACATATTAAAACCGATTTCCAAACTCAACTTGTGGGATCCTACAGAGAAAAAGAGATAGAGAGGGAGACCAGGGGCGTGTATGAAGACGTCGCGCCAGTCGTCGCCAGTCTCGTCAACTGACCAACTGTGTCCTCAATTACGCATACAGCCATGGACATAAAAATAGCCCAAATGAAAAGAAGTATATTGGAGAGGCTTTTCTTAATCACACAGTATAATTTAGCTGGCTAGCATCCTAAATGAATTTATGTGTTATGTTCACTTGTGCTATTTATATGTCCATGCCTGTTCAGCGGAAAGGTTTTTGGTAGGCCTTTTTGTGCTGGCTAGAATTGCAAATGGATTTATCTAGTTTGAGTGTCGTTTAACCAGATGTGACAGCCTTCAGAGCTCAATCATCGGCCATCAAGTCATAAACAACCTCACTTAGCTGGGCATTCAAAGCCCACGCCTGCTCCAAGGTTAATAAACTTCCCATATAAATGTTGAAATTAATTATGGTTTACTATCAAAGACGTTTAAATCTTTTGTGGACCAGGACCCACCACACACATCACATCACATCAGATCGTCTAGCTGAAACATTGAAAACCAATTAAATGCTGCTGTTGGGGCCATTAAAGAGCCAGCATGTTGGATTTGTTGCATCAAATTCATTTTTAATTGCTTATTTCATAAAAGAGAAACATTCCCCAAAACTAGGCGTAGAGGTGCATATTATCATATTAACGCTTCTCCCAAAGAAAAGCTAACCCTTCCAGCCCACACTCTCTGGCGAGTAGAATTTTTGATTGATGTCCTTGGCCGTCAAGCGATCGCCTAAACGGCTGCAATAAAAAATTTACCACATTCGAGCCCAGCGGGCGGTACCCTGGCGCCAGTGATATATTTCACCCTTTTCCCAAACCCGCGTGGGTTTAGGCCTGAGACGGCGCTGGACAGAGGCGACATTTGGAACAGCAACACAAAAAGGTGGAAATGTTAAAATTTAATTATGGGTTCAGGTTTGGTTTTTTTTCTTCTTTGGATCCCATCCACATGCCCAGGCTGTACGTACCTATATATCACTGCAATAAAATTCAAGACTCTTCTGGGAGTGTAGAAAAGTCAACGAAAATTTGTTTTTAATTTACAATTTAATATGCGTTATAAAAAATTGGTCTCAATGACGAGACATAAATATTTATGAAGGCTCTCCGCTTCGAAGAGGCAGTCAGACATGGAGTTTTGAGTTTGCTGCTTAATGGCAGGGAGTGCGCTACAGATTATTTGGCGTACGAGAAAGGATATCAGGTGTGAGAATTCAACAACAGATAGGGACAAACAAGAGGTATAAACAACTAGATTGGATGAAGATTTGAGTTTATTACCAATTTTGAAAATATCATTTAAGTCGTTTACCTGTAAAGTGAACAGTGCGACACCTAAAGCTTAGATTTTCGAGAAAATAAAACCAAAACAAGTAAGGGGGCTGTGGTCGAGTAAATCGACTTCAAAATACCCTTTCGTTGGTTTTCAATCGTTTTCTACGCTAGCTGACAACGCAAAACGGGGGTCTCCCTACAACAAGCAAAATTGATTTGTATATAACTTCAGTGTTTTTGGTCCGATCTTATTGTACTTTTCAGAATAGATAGATATTGGGCCTTACTTAATATGGGTATTTCCATGATAACGAACGTGACCGTCGTACGCATTTCAAGCAGAATAAAAGTCAAAATAAACTATTTTTTTTTCTTCTGCCACGCGTTCATACGGACGGACATGGCTATATCGACTCGGCTGTTGATGCTGATCAAGAATATATTTTTGTAGAAGTATTACCAAATAAGTTTCAATGATTGTACACGCAATATTCCTTAAGCTAAGTTCACACGGGCAAACTAATTTGTCAAAAATAACGCTAAATTCGTCAAAATTAGTTTGACGTGTGGTGAAACAAATTTATTTGCAGCCAAACGCTTGTGTCAAACGGTTTGCCTGGTTTGTCAAGTCAAGTTTTCCACAAAATTTGCGTGCTGTCTGAACACAATGTGAACACTCTCTCGCAAACTGTTATCGTATTTGCCGAGTTTGTTCTTACAAGGCAAATGTAAGAACAAACTATGGCAAACTTGTGATACTTGTGTGAGTAATTTCAAGTGCAATGACTTTTGTAATTCAATTTTAATATTTAATTTGGATAAGATTTGCATAACTGTGTAAAAATGAGTACATTAATATTGTTTTATTGTAAAATCTTCATGGCTGCATTGTTAAATAACCCAAACGATTCAGATGACTTGCTGCAGGGATGGAGTTGCGCATTGGCGTGACCTTTTTGGAAATGATTGGCGCAAATAAAAATATATAAATTAGTTTTACGCAGCATCCTTTGGTTTCCCTTTGCTTCACCCACGGGCTCTCCCATTCTCTGCGTTATATTTTACGGTTGTTTTTTGCAGAGAAGTTAGGGCATGCAACGATGCAGCGCCAAGGCAAATAATTAACAATTTCTTTTCCTTATAGCTTTGCCCATGTCAGTTTTTGCAAAAATATTAAGCGATCGAGATTTCGATTAGCCCGATATTTTATATCGCATTAAGTCGATTATTTGACAGCTGCTATAGACAAACAAATTGGTTTGTGGGGATACACAAAATTTTCGCAAACCAAGTTTGCGAGTGTGAACACTAAGCCAAATTCAATGCAAACTTTCGAAGTTCCGACAAATTTATTTGCAAACTAATTTGGCGTGCGTTTAAACACCTAGAGAAATTTGGACACAAATCCGACAAACTTAGCCATGACAGTTTGTACAAATCATTTTGCCCGTGCGAACTTAGCTTTAGTCTACTATGTGTATTGTTGAGAACATGATGGAACGAAAGAATCGTTTTCTGCCAAGTAAGTCAAGTCTCTAGTGCAGCGATGTTCCTCCATAGCCCCCAGGAGCCGAGCGCGATCGGCTATTTACACGCACACGAGCCGACCGGACGCCGAAGTCGGGCATATGAGCGTAAGCAGAGCTTTGTCAAGGGAGAAATATGAGTAAAGGGAAGTTAGTTAGTTAGTCTAGCTCTGGCATTAAACGAGTCGACGCGCACTTGCTTTACAGTTCGAGAACAATACTTAATAATCATTGAAAAGTCAAAATGGATGTATCCTTCTACCTGGGAAAACCTTCTAGGGAAAAGTAAATTTCGACTCGGCAGAATTTTTTATACCGAGTCTTCTAAACTAGATTTTCGACCGATCGTTCCTATGAAAGCTATATGCTATAGTCATCCGATCCGGTCGGTTCCGACAAATTTGCAGCGTATTTGTACTAACATAGAAACAGACGGACAGATGAAAGGACAGATGGACGGACAGACGGACGAACGGTCGGACGGACAGACGGACGGACGGAGGAATGAATAGACTGGCATGACTAAATCAACTCAGCTCGTCGTGGTGTTCAAGAATATATATACTTTATGTGGTCGAAGATGCTTCCTTCTGTGCGTTACAAACATCCGGACAATTTTATAATACCCTCAGCAAGGGTATAAAATGGCGAAATACATTGAAAATTTTTATATGAGGTTTTGATCGTTCTACCGTATCATGAACCGTATAAGGTTAAAACTATAGGAAACAAGTGAGAAAGTAGGTTAAGCCCGATTATAATATACTCTGTACCTGGGAAGTGCTGCCCATCACCGTTGCTATCAGTGCTGTCCATAATTATTTGATTTCCTCATGACTCGACTATCCTTCATTCTATCTTTACCGTTCCTTGGCGGATTGATAAAGAATCCCGATGAGGAGACCAAAATTTCCTAGCAACTGCAAACTTTAAACGCGATTTTCTCGAAACCACGTTTTTCTAACAGGTTCGCAGCTTTTCTCAAGTTCTACTGAACCGATTATGATGATATAGGGCTTAATGGAAGCAGAATTAACGTGACTTTGGCCAGAACCTCGATCATTGGGAACAAAATTTTTTTACTATTTCAAAAAAAAAAATGTAAACAAAGAACATATTTTCTCAAAATGCAAATGCAGAAGCAACACAATGAGGACAGCATTCTGTATTTTCAGTGATGACTATCACTTTTTTAAAAATGTGCTTCAGTGAAAGCACATTAAACGCATTTATCTCGAAACCACGTTTTTCCAAATGGCGGTCATGATATCTCCAGTTACACTGAACCGATTTTGATGAAACTAAGTGCAATCGACGCAGAATTGTCACCATTTTGGTGTGAACCTCAGTCGTAATTTTACAAAATTTTTAAATATGGTTTTTGTACACTAAAAAAAGGCCCCAAATCGATTTTTTCAATGTCCGCCATTTTGTCAAAAAAATCACAATATTTTTTCGAGGTTCACACATATCAGACATCCTGGAGACGAGAAATCGTGGCCCTATACCTTTTCATTGAACCCCTCGCTTTGACGGCCGAGAAGCAAACAATTTTTTTTTTTGCTTTAACGAGATTTTCAAACGAGACTTTTTTGAAAAAGGTCCAAAAACAGCCTTGACATGAGGAACCCCCCTTAATATACTCCTTTGGTACAGAGCAGAGAACTGCAACGAGCCGCCAGGACAATCGCTCAGCGCTCAAGGCTTGTCTGACTCGAGTAATGCCCTAACTCATACTCAAGTTGACTCAGCGCTTCGGCCGCGAGTCGACGCAAAGCCCCTTGTTACCAAATCGAAGCTCTGATGCGAGCCGTCATGAGTAAAGTGTGTTCGGTACAAATACTCGCGATTACTCCTTGCTTCGGCCGCGAATCACCGAGAGTACTTGTTTCCGAAGTCAAAGACCTGCAGCGATCTTCTACGATTAACTCTTGTACACAATCGTCACAAGCAAAATCGCAAAAGAGATTTTCCTTTTTGCGGCATGTTGTTGTTTAAAGTTTTCAAAAGACAACAACAGTTGCATAAGAGGCTTGTCGAAGCTCGCCGTCAGCCAGCAGAGTACGTACGAGTTAATTTCGTTGCGCGTACGAGTAAACAAGAGTAGAGTGTGGAAAAGGCTTATTTTGACTCGTGTTATGAAAAGCTTGTTCATATTATTACTCGTACGAAGCCAACAGCTTACTCGTTCTGACTCAATGTGCTTGCGATCATTTCGAGTGTGTCGAACCAAGGCGACGAGTCCAACCAAGCCAAGTAAACGCACGAGTGTGATCGAACATTAAAGGCTTGTTGCAGGTCTCTGGTACAGAGTATAAAAAGGTTGGAGTACGAATGAACAACTATTCAATAGTTAGCAAACTTATCGATTTCGCTGACGAATGTTTTCATGGTAAAGTTTTCCTTGGTGGAGATGAAAAACCTATTTACCCCAAATGGAGGGTTGGCAGCTTTACGGGTGAATCGGTTTGTTACCAGAGGTCACCAATGAGGAGGAGTGAGACGTAGTTAGCCGGAATCGCGCTGGGATTCGCCAAGGTGAATTTTGCCTAGCTAAAAACAGTTCCCTTTAGGCCCCATTTTTATGGTGAATCTTTATTTGAAGCTAGTTTTTTAGAGGTTTGCTAAAATTTATTTGAAGACTTAAACATATTTTAAAATATTTGTAATTTTTTGTGTTTCGGTTCAGGGCCTGGGTCAGGTGACGAAAAAATTTACACCAACTAAGGTTCGGTTCTCACTTGCAATAAGTTGGGATCGGTACCGTTCTATGGTGGATTGAAAAATATTTCCCATTTTTGATTTTTGAAAATACTCTAATAATGGTCTTCATGGAAAGGAGAGATAAATTTTTTGAAAAACTAAAGAGGACACACTATTTTATTTAAAATGAAGACTTTGCTCTAGATTTTGCACTTTAAACCGTTGACCAAATCCATCATCTAATAAATATGCTTCACTCTTTTGCACAACATTCCCCAACATCTTATTACTTTTTTTGCTTTATTTTTGTTTTGGTATTTGTTGGACACATTCCTCAAGAATTTGTCAAAGGCAACTAGCAACATTTTCGCCGCGACTGTGACTCGATTTCAAATATGCCACACACATCACGCGACGCGATGCGGTTGACTTGCCAAACTGCCAGCCGCATAAATTGCCAATTTTGGTGGAGTTAGTTGTCTCCAATGGTCCTGGTCCTAACCATGTCCAGCGGTTACCGCCGACTGTTTTGACATTTAGAGGCGTCGCGACTGCGCCTCATTATTTATTATGAATTCTATAAATATTAATGGATTTTTAAATGCAATTATAACAACTAATTAATAATGTGCATTTTTAATTGTCCAAAGGCGGAGGGATTGGGTACGGGACCAAGTTGACGTATGGTCTGACGTATTTATTGCTTGTTTTCTCGCTTCAGCTTTGGCAGTTTGGAGTGTGTGTGTTTCTTTTTTATTTGGCAAGGTGCGCGAAAAAATTAAACGAGAATGTCTGACAGAATTTATTTTAATTAGTGCGAGTGAAATGCGAGTGGCATACCAAAACAGTGTGGCCCAGGGTTTCGCAACGAGAAGTTGAAAACTTTGGATTTTTGGATAAAATGAGGCTCAGATTTGCAATTGAAGTCCGTGTTTTAACAGTAGCTACCTACTGGCCTAGCTAATGGCCAGAGACTCTTAGATCCTCTGCAAATGCCGACACCAAACATTTTGCTTAGCAAAACAGATCAGCGTGAATCGTATCGATTACACAGATCGACTTCTGTAAACGATATGGCCCACAGGCACTATTCTGGCCATCGATACCACAGCCTGAAAATGTATCTTAAGTAGCTATTTAATGTGCCGAGATGCCGAGCTGCTGATAAGAGACAAGCTGCTGGCGACGGATTCGTCTCGGTAGCCCCTACACACTTGTGTCACAGCAGCAGCAGCTCCACAACGTGAGAAATATACATAAATCGTATCACAGTGAAAGGTTTTCTTTTCTATTTTGGGGTATTGATCGAACCATCGATCGTACAAAACATCTTAACAAATTATTATGCTGTCGAATGGCAGCGACTGAGCCCACTTGGATCATCGTTAAGTATCTCAACTAGTAGCCGCTAGGCAGCAGCCACAGAAAGTGATCATCTCAACGACAGGCCATCGATCATTCAAAAAAACCAAAAATAAAAACCAAAAAAAAAATAGGCTCATGCTGGCGTGGTAGAAAGCGTGTTGGAAAATTAAATCATCTTTGGTCTGGGTCTCCTCCACGCACCTTGAGCATCTCTCAGCTTAGTATTTATCCAAAAAAAAAAAAAAAAAATGGTAAAAAAAAGATCTCTATCAGCGAGTTAACTCGTTTAGCATTTAGTTGCAGGCGCCTATGCCTCAACTTGCACACCACTGTGAAGGTAACTCTTTTATCATGGAGTTTGCATCTTTATGCTCATTCCGTTTCTCAGGATTGTGGATGGGAATCGGGCAACGCCTTGGAAACAGCCAGAGTTTGCTTATTAGGCGCAGACAGTGTCGTTTATATCATTTATATTATTTTATGATGATGCCTTCTCCTCTTTTGTTTCCCAAAAAGCAACCAAAAATTATGTGTAACTTGTGGATCTTTAGGTCTTCCAGCAGGTGACAAGGTTGTGTGTTGGTTGGTTAATTAGGGTTATTCATGATTTATTGATTTGTTGGATTAAGCATAAAATGTAACCTGTCTCATTGATTATGGACTTTAATAAGCTGATGGTCTTTTAATGCGGGGTCTGTTCCTTAATTAGTTGGTCTGATGTTAAAATAGTAAAATATTTTTTTTCAATTCTATTTCATTTGACAACTCCATTTTGTTTACGCCAGCTTTTGAAGAGAATCTGAACTGAACCGAACCGACCTGCAGGCTCGTAAGACGAGCTAACATTCTTAACCAGTACGAAAATGCAAAAACGAACAACATGTCCAACATTTTTTATGAGAAACGTTTCATTTAAACTTCCATTTTTATCAAATGAATCCAAAATGCTTGTAGCAAAAGGCTTCGAGACACCGGTTCTGCTTTGTGGAATAGAAGCATTTGGTAGCTGTGATGCAGCTAGTCTGCATAAATTACGTGTATTACAGTATTGCCAGATATGTCTTTGACCTTAAAAGAACATAACACGAAAACGCTTTTGAAAATAAAAATTTCGATTTTAACTTAAATTCTTGGACAAAATAATGAACACCAAAGAACCGGCGTATGTATATGACACTCTCATTTTTATAAGATCGAACGGAACCAATAACATTGCTTGCATTCTTGCAAACTCTGAAGATAAACTTACGCTCTAGTTGGTTACCTCAATTATAGCATAATCGTAATCTACGATAAATTGACAGAAAGTTTGAGCCAGAAACCATAGGTCCCAATTCATTATCGAGCCGGGGTTTTTGAGTATGAAAACTATATTTTAAAATATACTAAATCATCTTTAACATTTTGTCAGAATTTGCAATTTATCCTGCTGAATCATAGCTAAACTAAGAGATTTGAATAGTCCATTCGAGGTTTGTGTCAGCCATTACATTGTCATAATGAATTCTCGTTTATAATATAAGAATGTCATCAAATCTCGAGTATTCGAGTTATGAAAACAGATGCATAGCTTGGAAAGTTTCCCATTTGTGAAGGAGGTATCCAAGAATAGCCACAAGAAGGATCCAGTGTGGCAAATATTTAGCTCTAAAGCTCAAGAACAGGAAATTAAGCGAGAGAAATGGTCCAGTTACTTAAATTGAAAAAGAAATATTTTGATTTGGTTTTTATTTATACATTTTATTTTTTAATAATAATTTTATTTAAATAAATTTTTAATGAAGTGTTAGGAAAAACAATGTAAAATTATAGGTATCGGAGATATGTTTAATGGAGCACGTCTCGTAGACTAATTTAATTTATATTATCTGTTGCTAGGAACTTTTACTCGCCTGCTTTGACCTCATTTTCAAACTAGCATACTTTGATTCTATTTTTCATCAACATTTGGACCTTTCTCATTAGAGGAGTGAACTGGCGCGGTAAGTTCCCAAAAGTATTGGCGAGGGGTTAAATAAATTTAGTTTTTTGTAAGCAAGGGGGTGGGGGGTACCAAAAAAATTTTTTAAAACTAACGGAGAGGGTAGACATGACACTACATACGTAACGCCTGGATGTGAATACAAAGCGTTTGTCAAAATCGTAATCGTAGGGGCAATGACTACAGCGCCTTTACTTGTTTTAAGGGTGATGCTCGGCCACAGTTAGTTCCCGTATCATGAGGTTCATTCCACAGACAAAATCACTGATAATTGCAAATGGAATCCTACCAAAGAGTTAAAATAGAAAAAATGTAATATATTTCGATATTAGTGTGACCGTCTGTGGCAAGAATAAAAATACTAAATCGACGGCTAGGCGCCAAACGAATGCAAATATGAAAGACAACTGCACATGTAAAAAACATGTAATGAGCCAACAAAAAAAAAAAAACAAACAAATATTATCAAAAAAAAAAAAATAAAGTAAGGTAGCGTTTTACTTACAAACACACCCACCGAACTATGCATTGACACTAGAAGGACTGGGTGGGGAATGTACAACCTATATTCTAGATCTGCACCTAGGCTACATAGGAAAAGTTATGCATAAGTATGATGATAAGCGACCGCCCAACTACCTAACAGGCAAACTTCTAGAGTCAGATTGCAACGTTTTTTGACTTCTGGTATGGAAGATTTGTGTAGCCTTTGGGACGGGACTGGCGTAGCGCTATAAGCACGGCAATGCAATGGAACACTTGGATCCCTTGGATCTTAAAAGCCCGCTTTGATTTGATAAAATTAACGTCAAACACCTATAACACGGGGTGTCAAAAAAAAAATAAAACAAAACCTACTGGGTTAAGTCGTAGCATAGAGTTGTAGATATGGTTCAGTAGATTTTGGCAACAAAAAATAAAAAATATAGCCTAATATAAAAAACTTTAAAAAATAACATAACTTTTGTCATATATCAAATGATTTTTTTTTTTCTTACCGGTTTTGGAAAGAAGAAATTTAGGTCTTTAAAGATACCATATATGATCAGGATTCATTTCTTATCTTGAAGAATTTGCTAGTAAACCCTTTTTGATTGGTTTTTCCCATTTTTGTCTTTGTTGACGTTTTAAACACTATTTGGTTGGAAACCCCCAATATTTTGTTTTATTGTTTAAGAACAACACATGCTTCACGGTTAGAACAGGCCTATTTTCTAAAAATCGGTCAATAATTAGCAAAGTTATTAAAAGTTTTTTCGGATAACGAAATTTTGCGCGACGTAATTGATGAGTCGCGCCATAATAGCACTGTCGACCGAAAATTGTTGAATTTTAGAAAGTTATTGAATAATTTTTTTTAGAATAAGTATTGTATAGCCATGTCCGTCTGTCCGTCATCTGTCTGTCCGTGTCCGTCTCTAGTCCGTCAGTCTATATTAATAAATAGATCTCAGAGATGGTATGAGATAGGTTTGACTTGTATGGAACATAAGCTTCATATGCGTACAGGCAGATCAAGCTTACTTTCAATTATTGCCACGCCTCACTCCCCCCCCGAAATTTAGAAAAAACGTCATGTCTTCGGCTGTTTTATAGATAGAAGGTTCGTACTCCTTTGAACATATTTAGTAATTGTGATTCTTTATCGGTTTACCAAAGGATTGGTAAAGATCGGATGAACGATAGTCAAGATATAAACGAAAGAAACTTCTCTGCTGCAGCGCAGTAGCAGCATATGCTTTAGCAGCTACTGCAGCATCTAAATTTACACTGAGCGTACACTTTTGTGAGTAAAGAGTGTATTATAGTCGAGCTTCCCCCAACTTTCCTACTTGTTTTAATAAGGCTTTTTAAGGTTTTTTTCCTAAAAAGTTAAATAACTCAACCAATATTACTCGATTTTAATAAACTAAGTTGCAGAAGACGCAAAATTCCACTGTTTTTGAAACTGCATACCAAAATAAAATAGTTTTATATAAATTTGACCTATTCATTTTCATTTTAAAGTACGGTAAAGTCGCAAAAAACTGAAAAATTCTATTTGTTTTTCATGTAGGTCCCCCCAATTTTTATCCGGACTGCAATGTAGTACACCATTGGAAAGGTGTTACATTTCTCTTTCAAAAACGCATTGCTAACTATTATAGGATGCCTAGTTTAAGAAATATGATTTTTAACTATATCAACCTCGAAAAGCGGACTTTTAACCGTTATTCCAAATTTGATGTGCACGAAAAATTTGGGTATGCCAAATGTTACATTTAACTATATCTACAACCTACACTATGTCGCATTCCAGAAGTTTTTTTGCCCCCTTTGTAATACCCGAGAAAACGATGACATATGTCATTTCCTGGGTAGATGTCCAATTCTGAAGGAGTTGAGAATGCTGTATCTCGGTAGGCAGCTCCTCACTGGTGAGGAGGTGGTCAACATACTAGATGACAGAAGCGACAACTTGTGGGAGAACCTAGTCAACTATTTGAAAAGCTCACTGACTTATCGGACGGAAATTCTGGAGGCACTTACCGGCACTTGAGTCAGAATGGGCAGGAGTCTGCGCATTGCACTGAGGAACGATCAGATATCTGGAGACGACCCGGGCAGCCTGGTGTAGTAGTTCAGTGTAGTGTAAGACGAGCTGCTCATGGCCGACAGACGGATTATATATAAAAATACAGATTGTAAATCTTTGTCTATTATTATAAATAATTTATACTACTTCTACATATTATATTTCTTAAACAAGAAATAAACATTATTATTACTATAAAAAAAAATTTTTAAAAACTGCACATGTACTATGTATGGATGTAAAAAATGTAAAATGGCTTGACACAGCCCCAAAGGGCCTAAGCCGAGCTCCTCTCAATCTTTTTGAACATAACTTTTTGAACAGCCCTTGCATTCAAACATTTTTAGTTTTTTACTATTTTTAATGAATCGTGCAACCAAATATAAACCGAGTTACAAAATTTTTTTCCGATTTTTTCCAAAAGTTTTAAACAAACAGGTAAAATTCAGTCGCCTAGACCAAAAGAGGGCCTTAACCTTGTCTAGGACATGTACTCGGTCCTGGGAGACTGAACATTGGCCTTGACACTTTATATATACATTTTTATAATAGCCCTCCTCTGCGTGTCAGTATGTGATTAATCCTTCCCTTGATCTTGGTACAACTTAAACTCATTCCAGACCATCTCTAGACAAACTAATTTAGGCATTCAGAGCAAAACGTTTTGCCAAAAGAGCAGGGCGCAACATCTCTTTTCGTCGCCAGCAAATAATTTCGAGCTTGACTTCACTGTCAATCGACTAGAAAGAAAGTTGCCAACTAAATGGAAACTAAATTGTCTCACACACTCAATTCCCAGGCTGCAAATACTCATTAAATTTGCATTTAGCACGCTCTTCTCTTCCACTGCAGACGGCATATCTCCGGGCTTGGATAGCGGCGGGCGCCAGTGCACCATAAAATATTTTTGTGTACTGCGACAAAAGAATCCAAAATTCACGCCTGTATATAGAGAGAGGCCGACAAAGGATAAGGTTCACAATGGCACAGACAGTAGTCGCTGGACCTGGCAGCTGACCCAGGGTAATTGCATCACTAAATACACTTTAAAGGGCGGGCGAGGTCACCTAACCGGATGACGACATTGACGCGACGTGGTTACTACCCACAAACTGACCACTGGGTGTGAAATGAAGTAGAGATATTTCTATACCTGTACCCTGTCTGTCAGTGCCCGGGCTGCTGTCGCCAATTGTAGTAATCATATTCTATTGTCCCTGGTCGCGCCTTCCTTTGACAGGGTAATAAAATCGAAGAGCAAGACGCCACAAGTGGTCCGCTCAAGTAGATCTCGGCGCCAGTTGAATTCAGAAGCTGGCTTTGTGTGGTGGTTATCTGCCGCCTTGAATCTGCACATGCTGACGGTGACATATGTTTTGGGGTTAAGATAAGATGGGTAAACAGCTACCGCTTTATAACCCGGTGACTGGTCATGTCAAGCTCTTGCCTAATCGAAAGAAACACAATTTTCTTATAAACGAGGGCTGTTTCCTAATTAGCTAAAAAAAAATGGAAAAAAATGTATGTATATCAAAGTTGATCGAAGTCAATAAAACTTTTTTGAGTACCAAAAACAAATTAGTTCTTTTTAGAAACTGAAAGAATCCAGTATTAAACAGAAACGTTGGTCGCCGGAGAATCCGCTGATATCCATGAACCATTTAAAAAAACTTTTATTTTGCTTTCCAATCTTCGCAGAAAAGAAAGGGACATAGAATTTAACTAATAGTCCGAACAGCATTGTTTGAAAATCTTTTTCATGACTACTTACATACGTCACAACTGAAGCCAATATGGTGATGAAGCTAACGAGTTGTGTAAAAGTTTAAAAAAAAACTTGTTGATTTGATGTTACAGGGTTCCGAATAGCTCTAGCACTTTTCGCCTCTCGCTCTGAGCTAAGTAAGAGCAGCAGCAAAAGAGCTAAAAGCAGCGAACAGTTCTCAGCTCTGCACTCGCAGCTCTTTGATCTGCAAGCGACAGTCCGCGAGCTGAGAGCCAGCAGCAAAATCCAAACGAGAATTCTCGCTAGAGAGTGGCCACTAAGAGACCATGGCCAGCTCGAGAGAGCTCTCTTGTATTGTTCAATTCCACAAACCTGGTCAGAACTGAGCCCAGCAGAACCGGCTCGGTTCTGGTATTTTGGCTCTCTCGAACCGGACCATGAACCGAACATTCTTAATTTTTGATTCATCGAAACTGAGCCGGAACCGTACCGCCTTTGTTTGGAAAAAGATTTTGTTCAGAAAAAATTACCAAATTCCCCTTATTAGAATTTATTTAAAATTCGTATCGGTGGGTGGAATCTCTACAGAAAATCCGTTTTGTAAATCATATCCAAACTCGGTGTATTATGACAAGGGAAATAATACATAAGTCGAGTTGTAACATGGCATTACAACCCTCCTATTTTTATAAGCGGGTATATTGTGGAAGGACCAGCGACTCTCCAAAGGAGAAGTATGGCTGATGCCAAAAATAAATGTGGCCTATTGCACTATAATCAATGGCTACTAGCAAATAGGTCGCCTTCAACAAAAGTGAAGCTGATAAAATCATCAAACAAAATCTTTCAATGATTTAAGATTCATCGAACCAAACCTTAGATAAGCAACCGGTCAGCGAACTGAACCTTAAACTTTACATCGGGTTTAAAACTTTGGACTGAAGCTTCTGCCTAGTTTTAGAACAAACAGAACAAAACAACAGATAAATTTGTTTATTCGTTATTTGAAACGATTTCGTCTGCGTGATTTTATATTATACACTCAAAATCAAAATCAAACACAGTCAAAAAACATGGTAATCCCGGATATTCTAAAGCCGAGCCAAAAACAGATTGATTTGATCCCATTTTTTTCAAACCTGAAAAGACTAAATTTAACCCGTTTATCCGTTTGTGCCATTAAGATTCAATAAAGCAATTTCTCGGTTCTGTTCTCTGATGAGTTTTAAAACGTGAATCGCTTTCCTCTAGCCAATGATACCTACTTATTAACTTCGTTTTCCTAAGATAATTTTAGTTCGACCCTCTTCCAAAGGGACCACTAATATACCGAATTGATCCTTAGGAGAGATAAAGCCTTTAAGGATGACTTGACACAAATTTTACAACATGTACTCCTTAATATACATGTCACCAGTGTGCATTCTTTTCTTGAAGGTTGATAATCATTTAATCATACCCAGGAGAGTTTTTTCTCATACCATTAATAGGGTGTGTAAGATGCATAGTACGTATTCTCTTTTTGCCGACATTCTCCGTTTTCGAAGTGCATTCCTAGAACTTATAGACGAGTCCTACAAATCCGACTTCAAAAGTTTTGGACATTCTTATAAGAATCTTAAAAATACTCAGATGGTTCACATTACAACAAAAATCATAATACAGTCGAACTTTTTTATTACGAAATCCTGTACCATGAAGTTTTCTTTATAGCGAATTAACTTCAGAACACTGCAATTTCATTCAATATTCAAACTATTCTATGTTACGAATTTTCTATATAACGAAGCTTATTTTTGTCCTCTTAAAATTCGCTATACAGAAGTTCGACTGTATTTCATAATATGCCTTTATGAACCACTGAACCGAACCGAAACCGCGGTTCAGTTAGCTCCAAAAACCATGTAATGAACCGAACCGGCGGTACAGAAACTGTGTGAACCACTGAACCGATCCAGTTCTTATTTTCGAGTGGTTTGCATCCCTGATTTTGACAGTTAATCGGGCTTGACTTAAGACTCTACTACAGTGTTCCTCAGCCATGCCCCGGGGGGCCGAACACACTTGGCAATTCACACCGAATGCTTGCCGAAGTAATGCATCAGTGAGTGTTAGAAAGAGACAGAGTGTCTCTCTTCTTGGGGAACCCTGCTCTACTAATACGTCTTGCTCTTGCTCACTTTGCTCGCCAAGAGAATTAAAGAGCGTTGCCAGATAGCTTAAACCGCTTCTGGTATTTTTATTCAGTGTACTTGCTTCCATTTGGAATCCCCCACTTATATATCTCTTTAAATATCGATTTAAAATCTCTAAAAAAAATTTTTTTTTTATTTCTGTAAAAAAACAGCACGTTTTCTCGTACGCTTAAATTGCTAAGGGTGCAGGCATCATTACTAATGTTTGGTTTATAGCCCCGTTGCAGCATCTTGCATCTAGCCTTAAGAATGATGCCTTTTGTTTTGGTCTCGAAGTTGTCGCTGAAGTAATTGTTTTCATAGTTGTTTGTAGTCAAATTTTTTAAACATGAGCCTAACATTGAACTTATCATTGAAATATTCAGAAATAAAGAAATAATATTGTGAATATTAAGCAAATTAATCGTTTTTCATTAGTAGCGAGTTAAGCTGGCTCGAGGTAGCAAAAAGTTGCGTTTGTTCACAGCTGTTAACAACTTATGCATTGATACATGCATTGCTATTCTTTTACAACATTGAAAAACATGGGCCTAACCAAGGTTCGAACTTCGAACCATATCCCTGGTCCAAAAACCTTGAACCTTTAATCGTACTTTTACCTAACACTTTCATCCCCTATGGCCGTGACAAACTCTGCTGTAGAATACGCAATAGACTACTGACCAACTGTTTAATTTAAATACAAGTCAGAACTGCTGTAACTGTTAAGTTCAAAACTCTACTCGAGCACTAAGCTACTTAGAGTGGAGTCTACTAACGATAGAACAGGGAGGTTCTTATAAAAGCTGTATGGAAGACCTGCTCACTTTGTTTAGGTCTCTAATTGATCCAGACTTGCATGTTCTGCAATTTGTCGAACTCACATGCATATAAATTTTTCATTAATTTTTGTTCAGAAAACAAGTCCGACGTTCACGGCAAAACATCAGCTCTGGTCACACTACATTACAAGAAACAAGCGCGTCCGTTCAAAAAACGAACAGTTGTTCGGAAATCATGAACAATTGGTGTTCTGGTGTTGGTTTTGCACTTATGCCGCTTTGAAATTTCCAAGCAGTTATAGCAATGCTGGCATGAGGAACCCTCTGCTTCTGCTCTAATGATAGAACCGGGAGGTTCTTAAACCTCCTGTTCAGTTGACCAGCCTCCTTTGTGGTGTTGTGGTTGACTATTAAAGTTATGTGAAAACATAACATGACCTCTAGCCGGCTTAAACTTGCTAGTTTGAATATCATAAATGTCTTAAAATCAGTCACATTGTATAACCAAAAGGTTCACAAAAAGGTACCAAAATTGTTCGAAAATTTCTTTTTGTGACTTGCACAATAACATAAGCTCTCTAGAACTTAGTGTAAGGATGTCAAATATAATAAATTAAAATAAAACGTGAAATAACAACAAAATTGAACTCAATGTTACCCAAATGAGACCGCGATGTTTCCAAAATAAGACCTAGATGTTCCCAAATTGTTCCCAAAATGTTGCCGAAAAGAGCACCAAGTGGTCTTAAAACGTTACCAAAATGCTTCTAAAAGAAGACCGAAAGTTTATAAAATAACCCCAAACTGTTCCCAAGTTGAGTCAAAAATGGTACTAACACAGTTCACAGTTCACGAAGAAGCAGGATGACTCAATTTTTGTCAACGAATGGTCTTGATTTCGGTAGATTTTGAACGGATTTTTTTCTGAGTGAAATAGTTTTGATATTGTATACCTCAACTTAGGACAGATAAATGTACATTTATTACTACCTAGACGAACATGCATTCCAATCCACCTCCAATCGCTTTCAAGTCACTTTAGGTGCACAATTTTCCTTGCTGACAAGCACTAATCAATAGGCTAATTGTAAGACCCAAAATGTATCAATTTTTGTTGTTGTTCTTTTTTCGGACAATCTCTGGCAGGCAGGCAAAATGTCGAAATTCCAAAAACAGGCAATTAACAAACCCAACAAAATTTATGTTTCACCTGTCTACATAAAACTACTTGGCGAGGCGAGGCAAGATGGTGGCCAGCCAGCCAGCCAGCGGCTAATTACACGCCACGAATAAACGCATGAGGCCCAGCCGGCCAGATCCCCGAACAGCGGAAGACGGCTGCAATGAAAATAGCAATGGACATTTTCCGACAGCGCCAAAGAGAAGACAACAAAAACATCAGCAGCAGCAGCTCCGGCAGCTGGCCGTGGAAAATCTCACTTCTGAATTACAAAGTGACAGACGAGCGAGCGGGAGAGCCAGTGGCGCAGAAAAACACTGCGGCTGATGAAAATCAACAGGGCTAAGCGTTAACTTCGCCACTCCAGATCGCCTCGCTTTTCACTCACAAAATGGCGTAATGCTGCGGATCAGTGCCAGAAAGAGTAAGCTATAGTCAGCAGTGTAGGCGTTCCACCAATCAGCGAACTTCTTTAGTGGAACTGGTTTGGCAGGTTCACAGCAGCAGAGAAGGCTACGACGCACTCTCAGCTAAGCGGCAGAGCTGAGCAACTCGAGATCAGTTCGTTGCGAAACGTCGTGCGTGCTAGAACCCAAGATTATAAAGAGCGCATCAGATTGTGAGAAGAAATTGAAATATTACGTTTTTGAAAGAATTGTGCTAAATTGTGTTTCGAAATGTTGTCCATGCAAGAATTAATGGATATGCGAATGCAACAACAGTTGGCCCATGAGCTGTACCGTCAGCAGATAATGCAGCGTATACCAGGTAAGTTTTAGTACTAGGCGTGAGCCACAGCCGACGGCAAATGTGGAAAAAAATGGTTAAGCTTTTAAGTGGTTTCCAGTTGCTAACGTGTAGGTGTTTGGAATCGTGTTAAAAATTCAAGGATTAATCAGTTTTGAACTGCTAAGACCACTCGTTGAAGCCTTTTTGATTCGACATATCCATTTGAATGTACTTAAGACTTTTCCATAGATCATTTTGTAACGATTTTATGAATTCAGTGGAAGATAATCAGCCATGCTCCCATTTTCGCATTCGCAAAATTTTGGCGATTTGAAACCGGTTTTTCGACCAAATTTGCTCTTTAAAACGCAAAACTATTGCGAATTTTTAATTTTTTAAGTTCTTTAATTTTTTTTTTTAACAAATCGACTTAGGGCCGCTATCTTAACTACTACATGAAGCTCTTTTTGAGAAAAACTGACAAATGGCAAAGTAAATTGTAAGTTTATCTAGAAACTGGCCATTAGTCCGAATATATATGATGAAGCAAACTTTATAAAGACCTGTTAAAGGAAGGTATAGAAAGTCACTATTGTACCTGCAAGAATCCCTCGTAAATCCCGACTTAAGTAGTCTCGGAATATAGTAAGACTAGCAGCAAATCTTAAAGAAGTTCGCTGTTGAAATCTATTTTAATCGGGAAGATTTTTCAGTTTCTTGAACTCGGTAATGCTGTTCTTTTTAAAAAGTTGACCACAGCAGTATACTCTAGGGAAAAACGGTCTCTCCCAAAGTTTCTGATTGTGTTTTTTTGAAATTTTGTAACTGGGTTTCCAAAAGTAGGAAATTGTAAGGCACGAATCGGCCTCAAGTACTATATCCTTTATGATCTTAGCGCACCACGACCAATCTTGGTCTATTGTGTCCCCTACTGAGTTACAGCAGCCCAATTTCCTGTACGTATGTCAGGACTTTCATGGGTTCTATGTTACAAAACCTCTTAACTTCTACAGGCGGGTTGGTCCTAAGGAACGAACTCTTTTTAAAGTTTAAGATTTGGTTCGCGGACCGACTTCAAAGTTTACCGCTCCTAAAGTTTGCGTTTTGATCTTTTTCTTTCGCGGGATCCTTACTTTTCAGTATCGTTTTTGACTAAAAGTTCTTTCAAAAGGATTTCATTTCATTAACATAAAATAAGAATTTGAAAAAAAATTTACATCCCAATACTAAGAATTTATAAGAAACACAATAAATACAAGTTTTTGAATATATTTTAGCTATCTATTAAAAGTAGAAACTGTTTAAAACTCAAGTTCAATTCCAATTCCTTTCATTTGAACAAATGCCAAAACTATGCTTGCTGATCTCTACTCAACTTATAATTAAAGTAAACATTCAAAATTGATATTAAAAAGAAACCATCCAGACAGCAGCTATTACTTTTCCTGAGTCTGTAGCTGCTCTTCCTGTTCGCCCTACCGAGTTGAACTAACGAACTAACCAAACAACTTGTTTTCACAGATCCCTTTCCGACCATGTTGCCGCCGCCTTTCAACATGCCCCAGCCGCAAATCATGTTGCCCAGTCGCCCTTCACTGCCCGGTGTGGAGGCCAAGCTGGAGAATAACGATCTATGGCAGCAATTTCATAAGATCGGCACCGAAATGATCATCACAAAGAGTGGCAGGTAAGGTCTACATACATACATACGTATATACACATTTCCCAGGAACCATATCCTATGCAAATAGAAAGTCAAGTGGACCTGGACCTATGTAAATATTTGGCAGGGCCGCTTTCGTCGTGGCGCCTCGTATTAATTCAAAACGCAGCAGGAGCCCATTTTAGAGTGACAACAAGTGTAGAGAAAAATATGATGTCGACGCCCTGGCGCCGGCTAAGTCATAAAAATCTTGTTTCATTGCCGTTGACAATCGAGCATTTCGTTCTACCTGCGTGTTTTCACACTTTTGTGCCTACAATGGGCCAACATTATGCCGGAGTATGGCGGGGGGGAACGGGAGCGGGAGCCGTTGGGCTGTTAGAAAAATTAACATAATTATGAGCCTATCCCCCCACTTTCTTGGCTCATTAAACTTGCATTGAGTGGCACATTTGGAAGCCGTTAAGACGACTTGAGATCTTGTCTAATTGTTTGGCGCCAGGCCCTGACTCTGCTGCATCCTAAGCGCAATTAATCATGGTGTCATGGTAAACCATTGTTGTTGGGATTCGACGCGGTTTCTAGGGGATGTGTTTGCGTTACCTTTTAAATCGATGTATTGCGGAGACGCCCCGCTGTCCGTTCTGATTCCATAATTACACACTTGTTAGGCTAGGCCACAAATCACAAAAAAAAATAAAGAAAATAACATTTAGTAGACGCCTTCTCTAGCAACTAATACACTCAGAAAAATATGACATTCTAGAATCCGTGTTGTTTTGTGCTTAATATTAAGCAGTTTATAATACTTAAACGAGGGTGAAATGGATATTTGGTTCTAAGATTTGGAAATAACGAACTTATGGTCCTGTTCCCATTTGGAAGAAGGCGCCGGATTTTCCATCAAAACAGTCGATTCAAGATAAATTAAAATTTGAAGTTAAGATTGCAATAACACAGACAGTTTCGAAAAGGCAACATTTCAGAACTCCGATTCTGCATGATTTTATCGAAATAAAAGCGGAAACATGTCTATTAGCTTGTTTTTTAAACATAACAAAATGATATTTTTAAGATCAAATTGACATTTTTTATTATATTATTCTGTGACAAAGAAAAAACAAAGATATGAAATGTCCGGAGATTTCTATTAGAATCGAAACGCATCATTACTTCTGGGAGTTATAACGTTGGTTTTATTTCTAATTTGTATGAGCGAAAAGTCTAAAGAAAAATGTTTTATTTTCGAATTAACCATCAAGTTGACACAAAAGGCCCCGAATCCCCACTATCAGGGAGTTCCCAAAGTTTTTAGCCTGGAACATTCTAAGAAAGCTTGATGAAGAAAAAAAACTAACGCTGTACAAATTAAAGACTGTAAAAAATGCGTTACTATTTTATAAATAATAGAAACTTAAAAAAAACTCAAGACTCAAGAACTCAAGAAAGTAATGATGCAGTTCGATTCCTAGAACCCAAATTAGAAGAAAACCCGTTGAGTTTGGTCATGTCTTTTTTTTAAACTATCACAGAGTTATTATTGGTATTTTTTAAACTATTTCAGTGTTATTATTGGTAGTAATGAAGAATCTATCTCTGGTCGTTGGACTAAATGAAATTAACCCTATGAAACAAAGAACTAATATTTCTCTTTACGTTGCTTCAAGATTCCGGTTCTGTTTTTCGTAAGAGATTCTGTTAAGATTCTAGTTTATTTCGGTATGTGGTTCCGTATTGTTACCTTGGTTTTTAATTCGGTATAGCGGAATACCTTTTAAGTACATATTCCAAATTTTGAAAACGTTTTAAGTTGATATGTATATGGGTTTTTGCGATCTATTTTGATTTTAGTCAAAGTGCTTGTTAGCCGTATCCAAGTCAAAGATTGATTATAATTCAATAATCAACGAAATCAACAAAGATTTTGTACATTTTCGGAGGTGTCCCAGAAATCTCTTTTAACCAAATTCCAGCCCAAAATCAATTCTACGAGTCCTAGAACTCTCTTTCGGTTGGTTTCAAACCTCCCGAATTTTTTTAGGAGACTTGGAGAAACCAACCAAAGCCTCTGAAACCATCAATATAGATATGAACAAAAACTGTTATCAATTATTCTAACGTTGGCAAAGACAAAAACAGGCTGGCAAGTCTGAATAATGATATGAAAAAAACTATATAATTATTTGCGAGCGACGCAGCCCTATTTTTGTTGTTGGACCATAATCCTATACACACACCTTCTAACTAGACTTTCTAATAAGAAAATGAAATCTCTCAAAGTTCTGGGACACCGACGGATTTTTCGAGCTATTTGCAAACCAACCGAAGCAATAATCTCTTGAGAATTCCAAGACTCCCCTGATTGGCAGCTTTGGATACTCAGACAGACGGTTTCGATAGCCTCCCGGCAACATCTCATCAGTGAGTTTCAAACGCTGATTCCAACGTTTGATTCTATTTTTAGGGGATTTTATCTCAGCCGTTTTAAGTTGAGAAAATGGAAAAAGAAAAACTCAGTTACTATGTTTCCTTAGGTCTCTTTGTTTCCAAAATATCAATTAGTTTCCGGATTTTGTACTGCTTTTAAATCGATGCTTTTCGGTACGTTTCTGTTAGATTTCCTCTGTAAACCACTCTGGTTTTCATTTCTTCTTCATAATACCTAAACGTCTCTTTATCCTGGACGAGTTTTGAAATCTTATGCTTTTCTTTTTCAAATGAAATTGATCAAAGTTGCCTGAGATATTCATAATAAAGTATAGGTATATGAAATGAACATAATCAGGCATGTTCTCAATTCCACTTCCACTGCAACTTTTCGGAAACGGAATTGATTCAGTTTCTCGCAACACGAAAGCGTTTTTCGTTTTAAAAAGTAATGCTTGCTGGCTGCTAAAATGAAAAGTAATTGACAAATAACGCACTCGTACAGTTACCAAATGTACATTAAGCAAATTTTCCTTAATTCTGTGATCAATGTAGAACTTATTTATGTACTTTGAATTGTATTAAAAATATTTTTTTGTTAGGTGTCTCAAGAAATTGGCAGCGCCTGAAACCGAAAAGTAAAACGTAAAAGTCAGCCTCTCTCGTTTCCGCATGGTCCATTTTCCACCGTTTCGCTTGATTCTCCCGTGCCGATTTCGTTTGGCCCGTGGTTTGCCAAAAGTAAAACGTAAGCAATATCATTCGGAATTCAGAACTGCAAATTCAAACCGAAACGGAATTGCGTTTGGTTTACTTTTCAAAACGTAGTGGAATTGAGAACATGCCTGAATATAAAAAACCAATATCTGTTTACTTGATTTTTCCTTGATTGATAGAATTCTTTTTTTCGCGTGACTCAGAGCATTTAAACAAATCTTATTTTTAATTTCCTTCAGTTTTTTTCTGTGTACTTGATTTTTCCTGGTTTGAGAATAGAATTCTTTTTTTTCACGTGACTCCAGAGCATTTAATCAAATCTTATTTTTCCATTTTATTTTCAGGCGCATGTTTCCTTCGATGCGCGTCTCACTGAGTGGTCTCGAGGAGGAAGCCAGCTACTGCGTTTTATTGGAAATGGTACCCATTGGTGATTGCCGCTACAAATTCTCAGGCTCGCAATGGGTGCCGGCCGGTGGCGCCGAACCACAGAGTCCTCAGCGCATGTATCTCCATCCAGATAGTCCAGCAACCGGTGCTCACTGGCAGTCACAGGCTTTGTTGTTCAATAAAGTCAAATTGACCAATAACACCTTGGATAGCAATGGACATGTAAGTTTGATGGAATTGTTTTGCTTTGGCAAATGGATGACTAATTGTTTATCTCCTCCTTTCTTTGCACAGATTGTTTTGGCCAGCATGCATAAGTATCAGCCACGCCTGCATATCATACGCAGCAGTGAGCTCACCCAACTACCCTGGTCCCCTCAGCAGGCGTTTGTATTTCCCGAAACGGAATTTGTAGCTGTTACTGCCTATCAGGTGGGTTTGTAATGCTCTCTCATTGAAGAGATCTAAAAGGATAAAGACACTGCATGGGGTCGTGTGGGCTAATTGCCACATTTAGAACTTGTCGCCTCAAGGAAATCACTTGAGATGGTCGCCAGCATGATCATCATGTTGGTCTGAACTCAAGTGGTTGTTCCTCGAGTAACTAGTTGAGGCTACTCACTGACGCCAGGCAGCTCATATTACTAACTAGAATAGAAATGAATTGTTATGGTAAACTCAATTCATTAGGAACAGTTTTTAAAGACAGATTAAATAAAAGGAACCAAATCCGAAGAAAGTGGAAGACTGAAAAGAAGTGGAAAAGTAGCAACATTTACAGTTTTTCTTCGATAAAGGTTTATGGTCCTGATACTGTAACAGCCAACCATGCGCAATTTCGGTTTCGTCGATTCCTTTTCGGTAATTTTGACGTTAAAGTATGAACCACGCTTCAGAAGGCCAATTCTCAAAAATGTTGATAAAATAATGGAAGTCGTTAAAGTTGTTAACAATTAGACCAGCTGAAGGAAGCGGCCGGCTTTGTCTTTCATCAGGAAAGCGCCAGGCCACACATGTCATTAGTTACTCGTCAGAAGCTCCGGGAGTTCGGTTGGGAGGGTTTCTATAAGAAAGACTATATAACAGGGAGAATCCCCTTAACAAAAATAATAAAACGGTTTGGATCGGCATTTTCAAATGCAGTCTTTGATAGAAGTTTAGATCGGAGCGGCTCAAAATAAATCGTTTCATTTTAAAACTGTTCATTTGATTAAGTATTACGGCGTAAAATCCATACCAAACTAACCAAATCTCTCTTTTCCATCTAAATTTACAGAACGATCGCATCACCAAGCTGAAGATCGACAACAATCCCTTTGCCAAGGGCTTTCGCGAGTCTGGACAATCGCGTTGCAAACGCAAGCTCAATCACAGCTCCAATTCCCACTCCAGTGTGGAATCCGAAGATGATGGTTCTAGCGTTAGCAGCTGTGACTCACCTCAGGCCAAGCGTCAACGTGTGTTGGACTGTGAGCAGGAGTCGCACAGAAGCCTATCCCCTGCTTACTATCAAACGGGAGCCTGCAGTCCCAGCACCAGCATTTCAACCTATGCTCATCCTCATCCTCCTGCTTATCCGCATTCATTAAGCTATGCCTATTTGGCGGCAACCATGCCTTTGCCTCCAGTTGTGCCTGTACCAACTGCTCCACCAGCCACTGCACCATCAACCAAACGGAACAGTTTTAGCATCTCAGCCATTTTGGCCTACTAAGCGCTGTTTCTTGCCCCTGGCCTTTGCTGGATTTGGTTATGTGATCACACACCGTATGTGCAGTATCTAGAAATTTAAGTTGCAATTAATTTCGTTAATTAGTTTTAAGCATTCACACAAATAAATCTCCGAATACCAATTGCTAAATGGCTTCTTTGGTGGCTGCAGCCTTGAGCATTTCCCGTTTTACGAATTAATGTGCTCCATTAAAATCCAACTCCGGTAGTAGTTAAAACAATTCTTGAAAAGATAAGACGTCCATTATGAGCAGCGATTTGACGGCTTTCCGAATGTTTGGTCTTTGCCGACTTGGCCATGACGCAGTCCGCTTGGGTGCTGCCGTTTTTATCGCACCTTTTATGGGTCCCCAGGCCAGCCGGAGTGGATCTGGGGTGTGCATTATCGCTGCAAATGCGACAAATCTGTCTGTGGTTTGGCGGTGGCCTTTTAGCCGGGCATAATTGAGACCGATAAGCGGCCAGCGACCACGCATGCGTGCGGTCCAACCATCTGGAAACAGTGGCGCCAAACAGTTTGTGTTTAATGGTTTTTAATTAAGTTTTTTTAGTTGCACCGGGTAGTAGAAATTCTAAATGTGCGCGGCTTCGATCAAAGACTTCGAAAAGTTGTTGTTTGATTGCCGTCCATTCATAGAAATCTTTTGCATAAGCTAACGACAAAGCACAGTGGGTCGTGGGATGAAAACAAGTGGCGAAGATCACATTTGGCGAGGAAACATCTCCGATTGAGTTTGGACCACTGTGCAGCGCGTTTTAATTCATGGGCCACACGAAACCAAACCCAATTCAAAACAAAAACAGCTTTGACTAATTTGATCTTCGTTTCTTCTTTTTGTTTTTTTGTCACATAAATTTGAATTTTAAATGTTGAAACAATTAAATTATGGGATTTGCACATTTTCACCACCAAAAAACAAAAACTTTTGTCGGTGTGTCTTAAACGATGTCTCTAATTTTGTTGCTTTTCACAGAAAACAGTGGCAAAAAGCGTCAAAATTCGTAGATTATGCGATAAAAATGTAAATTTTAAATTTTCTAATTTTGCGCTTGTTTTAATATACTTAATGAATTTTTATGTGTAGGTTGCTTCGCTTTGCTTTGCCAGCGAAATCCGGTTTGGCGGTCAAAGCTGTTGATAATGATAATGAGGATAACGATGCTTTATTGAGAAGGTGTTGCCGTTCGTATTTGAATTTTATATGTGCCACATGCGCTATTGTTGTTGTTGTTTTCGTTGGTATTTTTTATTGTTAATTATAAATTATTTGATTTGGTATTTAAGCTTTAAGCCATAAAAATGTTGGCATGTTCTGTTTTACGAGCATCCAACAAAAAAAAAAGATCACTAATTAAATTGTGCGAACTCAAAACGGGTCTGAGTATACAGCGAATAGAATATAAAATAGAATTTGAAATTTCATTTTGACACTCAAATAAGGAGTTTTTAAGCTTTGCCTGTAAATTCGTTAAATTAAATATACTCACACAACCGAATTTAACCGCTTTCAATCACACAATGGAACCGATATAAGATATTGTTTGAGAACCATTCATCTTTTACTCTTATAATTGGAACTTAATGAATAGGAACTCCAACGAAACAGTAGTACCGAAACTGATTTCATTTTTCTTTCACTTCTAAGTATATTCAAAAGGCGTTTAGAGAAATTGTTGATCAACAGCATATTTTATACCAGATATTAATGTTTATACCAAAATGCTTTATTTAAAGGGTGATTTTTTAGCTATTATCTTTTTGGCAACTCTGGTTTAAACAGCTCACGCACGTTTCGTGTTTTGTTTCACTGTCAAACATCTTCAGTTTGGTCTATAATTTAACTATGAATCGTCTTACAAACGAACAACGCTTGCAAATTATTGAATTTTATTATCAAAATGCGTGCTCTGTTAAGAAAGTTCATCGCGCGCTTCTTCCATTTTATGGTCAGTTTAATCGACCCACTGAAGCGGCTATTCGGGCTATTGTGACTAAATTCCGCTCCAAACTTACATTGTTGGACATTAAACCACCAACACGCTTACGTAGATTGCGAACTGAAGAAAATATCGCAGCTGTATCGGCCAGTGTTAAAGATGAGCATCAATTATCGATTCGTCGCCGTTCGCAGCAATTGGGCCTCTGTTACTTAACAACGTGGAAAATTTTGCGGAAGGATTTAGGTGTAAAGACTGTCGAAACACAGCTGGTGCAAGAATTGAAGCCGAACGACCTACCGCAACGTATAATTTTTGGTGAATGGGCTCTTGTAAAGTTGGCCGAAGATCCACTTTTTTACCGAAAAATTGTGTTCAGCGACGAAGCTCATTTTTGGCTCAAATGGTAAGTAAATAAGCAGAATTGCAGATTTTGGAGTGAATATCAGCCAGAAGCACTGCAAGAGCTACCAATGCATCCAGAAAAAGTCACAGTTTGGTGCGGTTTATGGGCTGGCGGTATCATTGGACCGTACTTCTTCAAAGATAATGCGAATCGTAACATAACTGTGAATGGTGAGCGCTACCGTGAGATGAAATCCAACTTTTTTTGCCTAAAATGCAAGAGCTTGGCTTCAACAAGACGGTGCCACATGCCACACAGCACGCACAACAATGGACTTATTGAGAGGCGAGTTCGGTGAACATTTTATTTCACGTTCGGGACCGGTCAATTTGCCGCCAAGATCGTGCGATTTAACGCCTTAAGACTATTTTTTGTGGTGCTATGTTAAAGCTGATGTCTATACAGACAAGCCCGCTTCAATTGACGCATTGGAAGACAATATTGAAGCATTTATTCGTGAGATACCGGCCGAAATGTTGGAAAGAGTATGCCAAAATTGAACTAAGCGGATGGACCATTTGAGGCGCAGTCACGGTCAACATTTGCATGAAATAATCTTCAAACATTAAATTATATGGACCGTACTATCGATTCAAATAAAGATTTCATGCATTATTCTGAATTTTAAGTGTTTGTTTTTTGAAAAACTTTCCTATAGCTCTTAAAAAATCACCCTTTACTTCACATTGTTCGTGTGGCGCTGGGTGTGGCTAAGCGGCTAGTGTGAGCTCCCGCTGTGCAAGATGTTGTGGGTTCGATCCCGCTTCGGGACATCTAATAAAATCAGGGATGCAAACCGGTTCTGAACCGAACCGAACCAAACCGTAACCGAACCGCTAATTCCAGGTAATAAACCGAACCGGTTCAGCGTCCCTTTGAAAACGCTGAACCGAACCGGAAGCACTGACGAGTTTGCCCACCGACTTGCTAACACGCCTGTCATCAAATTACATTCCTTTTTTGAAAGTTGCTAATGGGTTCTATCGTGTTTCTTCACCTCAATCCAACTTTAGCAAGGAAAATGCCAGCATATCCGACTATTCAAATGTTCTCTACGAAATCAATTTCGAAATTGTCGAAAAGACACATATTCACTTTAGAAATCATTATTTTTTAAATGTTGTGGAAAAAGTTCGATAAAAATACTCTTTAGGTGAGCTTTGATATTTTATAGAGACATTACAAAAAATGTTATATTTTACGGATAAGCTTACCCAAATAGAGTTGGTTTAAACAAAAACCTTGGGCTTAATACCTCTAAAAAACAGAACTAGTACTTTATAATGTGTTCAAACCCAACGGACAGAACTTCATGTTACAACAATACTTTGGGACAATGAATTAAGGGTGATCCTTGAACAAAAATAGGTTTTTGATATCATTTTTGATTTGCCGAAGCTTTAATATACCGAAACAATGAATTTACGAGCAGATTTAAGAGTAAGTCGTGGCGATATACTCATGGAAGGGCTTTAAGAATTCAGATATAATGAAATAAAAGGCGACCCAAGAACATAAATGATTTTTTGAAACTTTTCGGACTGTCTTAGCTTCGAAAGTTTGGAAAAATACCTTTCCGCGAAGATTAAAGGGTAAACCGGGATTTATGGCTTAAGACTCGGTGAAATAAAGGAAGATCCTTGAACAGATAGGCTATTTTGGACATTTTTCGGAATGCCTTACACTCGAAAGTTCGGAGAAAGTAACTTTCCGAACAGATTTAAGCTAAATTCGGTACGATATCCTTAAGTATATGCTATACGAGTAGAAATTAGTCGGAATAAGGGGTCTTTTTACTTAAAGATGGGTTTTAGGGCTTAAGATTTAACAGAATTTCGGCCGATCCTAGAATATAAATTGCGTTCATGGCATTTTTGTTATTTTCTTACCAACGAAAGCTTATAAAAATTCTTTTCCGCGCAAATTTGAGGGAAGATCGGGATTTCATTAAATATATAATAAATTTAGACTGAACCACTGAACCGAAACCGCGGTTCATTTGGCTTCAGAAACCATTTAATAAGCCGAACCGGTGGTTCAAAAACGGCGTGAAAAACTGAACCGAACCAGTCCTTATTTCCAATTGGTTTGCATCCCTGAATAAAATAGTTTTCTCTTTAAAAACTTTAAAGCAAGCACAACAAATTGCGAAACTGTCTAATACCTTGGGTTTACCCTTGTTGGAGGACTCACATGGCGAGAGCAACACTCAAAACTCAAAACCCATAACAAACTCCTGTTAAACAAGGCCATACTAAAACCAGTATGGACTTACTGCATCCAGTTGTTGGGAACGGGCCTCTACGACAAATATAAAGAAGATCCAGACATTTCAGAGCAAGGCTATAAGGATAGCGGCTGATGCAACCTACTTAACTACCAACAAAGAACTGGACGGTAAAGTGTTCCACAAAAAAAAATTTTTTTTGCACCAGCATTTTCTAAAAGCTTATAGAGTAAAGTATTTTTTCCCAGATTTTTCGGAAGACGTTTAGAGGTCGCGCAAGTCGAATTTTCCCCCAAAATCAAGTATTCAATACTGTTTTTGAATTTTACCTATAACTTGGTCAATAACCACGATTTTCTTAGTTTTCAAATTAACATCTTTAAAGCAAAATGACTGATGCTTTTGCTCATTTAGGTTCCAAATATTAGTTTTATAATAAAAAAAAACAAATCTTATCGTTCTATGTTTTTTGTTTTGTCGACTGCAACAACATTCCAACTTCTCAATCCTTTCGTATGTCTGCTCTATCTTCGGCAGCGTCGAGCAACAAAGTTAAACAAATTTTGAACGCGGCGAACCGCCACAAAAACGGTTCTCCAATTATTGTTGATGATGAAAATATTGGTGTTGTGTTTGGATACGCTTTCCCGCCGTCTAATTGAATGAAGTCATTATTTAATTGATAACTGGCGGGTTTCGTTTTTATTTTCAAATTAACAACTTTAAACAAAAAAAATTTTAATTTTTTATAAGAATAGCCATACTTTTGAAAATGATCATTTAGGTAATAAAATAAGTTTTATAATAAGATATAATAAATTATAAATATTAATTTTTTATAAACTCGATAAAAAACGCCATTTAACTTTTAAAATTTATATGAAAACTAAAAAAACCAATGATGCAGTTAATTAAAACTTCGATATACCAGTTACTCAGGGCAATTAGTGTTTAATAGCCTTTCCCTATGTTAATTAGCAGAGCATTAACATTAATGTCACCATTTCAACATTATGTGAGCAAAAAGTGCATGTAGCGCCAAAAAGTATGCAACGTTTTGTATAACCTTTATAACTCTGCCATTTACTATACAGATAACTCCCAGAGATTGTAGATATTGGGCCCATACATTTGACTGCAAAATATGAGCGTAGTATCTTTAAAATTGTTGGAGTTATTCAACATTTTTTATTGTGGGGAAGGGACAATAAGAGTCTACATACAAAATTTGGTGGCTCTTGGTCCTTGAATCTCTGAGATCTAAGTTTTCATACAGACAGACGGACATGGCTATATCTTCTCGGCTGTTGATGCTGCTCAAGAATATATATACTTTATGGGGTCAGAGATGCTTTCTTCTGCCTGTTACATACACTTGCACGACTTTAGTATACCCTCTTTACCAGGGATGAACCGAACCGAACCGCTTTTCCAGCTGGTGAACCGAACCGCAAACCGAATCGGCTTCCTTTCAGAAATGCTGAACCGAACCGAAAACCAAAGAGAAGAATGGTTCGGTTCAGTTCTCTAATGAGTTTTAGAACGTGAAACGCTTTCCTTTAGCCAATGATACCTACTTACTAACTTCGTTTTCCTAAAATAATTTTAGTTCGACCCTCTACCAAAATGACCACTGATAGACCGAATTGATCCTTAGGAGAGAAAAGCCTTTAAAGATGACTTGACACAAATTTTAGAACAGTACTCCGTAAGTCTACCGCAATTGCAAGCCGATCTCTTAATATACCTGTCACCAGTGTGCATTCGTTTCTTCAAGGTTGATAATCATTTAATCTTAGCCAGCAGAGTTTTTTCTCATACCATTAATAGGGTGTGTAAGATGCATAGTACGTATTCTCTTCTTGCCGACATTCTCCGTTTTCGAAGTGCATTCCTAGAACTTATAGACGAGACCTACAAGTCCGACTTCAAAAGTTTTGACATTCTTATAAGAATCTTAAAAATACTCAGATGGTTTATAGGAATTCATTTTACAAATTACAAATTGTACGTAGAGTCACATTACAACAGAAATCATAATACTGTCGAACTTCTCTATTACAAACTTCTGTACAATGAAGTTTTCTTTATAGCGAATTAACTTCCGGAACACTGCAATTTCGTTCAATATTCAAACTATTCTATATTACGAATTTTCTATATAACGAAGCTTATTTTTGTCCTCTTAAGATTCGCTATACAGAAGTTCGACTGTATTTCATAATATGCCTTTATGAACCTCTGAACCGAGCCAGTACTTATTTTCGAGTGGTTTGCATCCCTGCTCTTTACTCTACGAGTAACGGGTATAATTATCAAGAAATTAAATCAGTTTTATTCAAATCTTTTTTGATTTCCTTAATTAATTTTCAAATAAAATTTATATGTTTTAATTTATTTTTGCTATTATTATCATGTATAGTAAAATTTCAGATAAATTATTTTGTTTGTTATACAAAATTAGAAACAAATGCTATAAAACATTTTTCGATTTTGTTCAATATTTTACTTTATCTGGTAGCGGGGGAGGGTCTCGGAGTTGTCCCTGCATGACCATTTTTTGGTTTACTATACTAAACAAATTCCAAACATTTTCTTGATATTCGGGAACTATTTTGGCCGCCAATTCCATACAGCACCGTCCACTTTGCGATGGTTACCCTTAGCCGACTGCCGGATGATTAACTATAGTTGTATGAGCATCAGGAAGCACTGTGCCGAACCAGTCACCTGAAGGCTTGCTTTTGGCAGCGCCTAGCACAGTAAAACCTACTGGGTAGATTCACAGTTGACACAAGTAATGAGTGCTGATGAACGCGAAATAAATACCATGACCATACCAGAATTTCTCTACTGCAAGAAATCTGCACGACGGGATGCAAGAATTGTAATTGGCAGATAATAGGTTTTGAGAAAATTTTTACAATTTATATTAAATCATAACAGGCGATGAGTGGAAGATTCTTCCTTCTTTATACGCCAGAGGTTTCAATACGATTTACAAAGGAAAATGACTTGCTGTTTAAGATTAGATTTACTTGCAGAATCCCAAATTATAAATTACAGCTTCGGTATAAAAAATGGGTTTGTCCTCTTTGCCGATTGACCCTGGCTGGGGCAAATTTCAGTTTTAAATTTTAATTATAATAGAAAAACTTGACACGAATCCATCTTAAGCTGACAACTTGGCCAGCTCTTCGCGTAGTTCTGAAGTGTCAATCGGTCCTTTTGCCGCCAGTACATTTACATTGGCTCCCGTTTGAGAGGCGGCCAGTAGACGTGCACAGCTCTTCTTGTGCATAAACCAATGCAAACGCTGGCACTCGCGATCGCAATATTGCACGGCCTTACATTTGGAACACTTTTTGTCAGGTTTCTCCTGCCCGCAGGTGCTGCAGTAGCTTATTTCGTCCTGAAACGAGAAAGTCGGTTAATTAATGGTTCGTCTCAACATGTTTCTTGCTCAACCCACCACAAATCCACGCATGCCGTTTATGGCATTGCGTATAACTATCAGTGCGGGCGGTGCATCCTTGGCTCCCAGTTGTGTGGCTATTTGCCGGAAGATGGTGCACTCGCGGAAGGGGAATTCGCGTGCACACTCCCGCAACGTAAACTCCACATAGTCCAGCTGGCCCAGTTTGTTTTCCTTCAGCACACGTTTGACAAAAACCTCCAGGAAATCATTTTTGGTGGCCTCTTCGGCTGCCTTCTCCTTATGCTGGGCCTTAAACTGCTCGTCACAGCGTATCAACTCGGCCAGAATCCACCCCTGGTAGTGGAATTTGAAGGCCAGCAGTTCATTGACGTCGTGACTCTTTTGCATCTCCTTTTCGCACATTAAAGCCAGAGTCTTGCGGAGATTGGGCAAAATCTTGAGCAGACCCAAGGACTGAACATTGAGGGCAATACGCACAGGATGCAGATTGATTTCAGTGACAAAGGAGTGGAATGCCTTCAACAGAGCCGGCGGTACAAGAGGTTCCGTCTGCTGGCCATGTACCTGTGTGTAGTACTCCAGACTGGAGCGAGTCACAAAGTTGTTAATAGTCTCGACGCAGGCGTGATTGCCCACAAACGCGGCCATTTGCGAGGCAGTGCGTGAGACGCTGTTGATTTGGATTGGATTGATGCCAGCATCCAGTAGCTGGCGGCACACGTGGATGTTGCCCGACAAGGCGGCAAAATGCAATGGCGTGTAGTCGGCTCCATGCTGATTCAAATTAATGTCGGCGCCCATGTCCAAGAGTATTTGTACAGCTTCCCTGTTACCCTTAAAGCTGGCATGGGCCAGCAAGGATGCCACTGTCGTCGACGAAGTTAACCCCACCGGTTAGCTGGCCCAGCAGCTGCTTAAAGCCATTGGTATCATTTTTAGATATACGCTCCAGCAACATTAGTTGTATGTCGCTTAGCTGCGTCTTCTTTTTGTTGTCCTCCGTCATACTTAAAGGGTTTTATTTTTTTTTTTGTGATATTTACAAAAGAAAGGGGCAGAGTTGAAACTGGTCACACTCGATAGGCAGCAATCGATAACTTTTAGTAATCTTTGTGCGTCAAGTTAGCATCGCACCGGGGTCCAGGCCCGCCTTCGACAAAACCCCAATATCATTTATGTTGAAAAGCTTAACCTTTTTTAACATGTGTTAAATGGGTTTCACGGCTTCAAAAAAGTCGGGTTTTTATATTGTCTTCATAAATTGTACTACATCTCTAGAACATTGTCCGAAAATTTCGATCCGAGTAATAGTTTTGGAGATACAGTCTGAAGAAGTTGCGCGCTACAGGGTATAAAGGATCAGCTGCTTGCGTTTTATAGCCTATTTCCACTATGATCACATATTTCGAAATGTACATATATTTTTCTGAGCGTTTCCATATGATATGTACATGTTTTACAGTTTCGTGAACATGTGAATGTCAACTGACAATTTGAATTTGAGTTCATTATGAATTACATCTTTGCACTAAGTTCTAGGGAGCTCAAAACAATTAATGCAGTTGCATTTATTATGAGACTTTATTTTATAATAATTGCTTAAATACGTGCTCAAATAAAATTGACAAAAGACAAAAGAATTACAGGCTTCACATTGTTTTACGTGATTATTTGTCTATCGATCTTAGTGGCCGGGTGGCTCAGCGGCCATTTTAAAAAAAAAATAAAGTTAATAAATATTTATATATTATATTTTCAAAATACAGAGATGAAGTTTAACTTTAAAAAATAAACCTACCAAAAGCAGCGATTCTACAAGCGGCAAACCAGTTGCCATGACCACAATAGTTTGTTGGGCCATAGCAGAACAAAAAAGAAAATCCGGTTTAAAATGTTTGTCTACCTAAGTAAAAGGTAAAACAACATTTTTAAGACATAAGAAGGTATATGCTTAACTCCTTTCTTTGACCACAGATTGCCATACCAAACAATGTAAAACTCAATTGCATTGCATGGAATAAGGAGGAAGGCTACATAGCCGTGGCCGGCTCGGAGGGATTACTTAAGGTGCTAAAGCTGGACCAAGGTAATGCGAATGAGCGCTAGAAGTCAGCTCTAACAAACAGTTCTCATTTCAGCTGCCAATGGCCAGAGTAAAGGAGGCCTGGCGGCCGTCTCCAACTTATCCATGAATCAAACCTTGGATGGCCACAAAGAATCCGTCAAGGTGGTTACCTGGAATGATGCCCAACAGAAGCTGACCTCATCGGACACGGACGGCGTCATTATGGTGTGGATGTTGTATAAGGGCTCTTGGTATGAGGAAATGACCAATGATCGTAAGAAGTCCACTGTGGCCGGCATGTGCTGGACCTCGGATGGTGCCAAAATATGCATTGTCTATGAGGATGGAGCCATAATTGTGGGCTCTGTGGATGGGAATCGAATATTTGGCAAGGAATTGAAGAATACCCACTTAACTGGCGTCCAATGGAGTCCAGATAATCGTCTCATATTATTTGCTCTGGCCAATGGCGAGTGTCATTTGTATGATAACCAGGGAAACTTTGCGGTGAGAGCAGGGATTTATAGCAAAACGAATTCGGTAACGGTTAAGGGATCTGTTTCGGTTTTAAATTCATTTCGGTTTACGGCACGGTTTACGGTTGTTTATTTCGCTACACCGGTACCTCCCGGTATAAGTAAAGATTTTTAAAATATTGGATAAATTGAATTCTGAGAGTTAAAAAATTGTAATTACTTTGCAATCAGTCGTTTGATGTTATAGTAAAATTATATACGCTATTTCACATTTTGCCCTCTAAGAAAAGTGGCAGGAAAATCTGACAGCGATACCTTCTCTGCTTAACAAACATCTGACCAAAATTACGATGCACTCTGCAACCAACGTTTCGGTTTCGTTCCGGTTCTATCGGTTCCAATAATAATGGTAAACGGTATTCGGTTAAAAAAATTTGTATTGGTTTCGGATTCGGTACGTGATTTGAAACGGCTTATTTCAGTTAACGGTTCCGTTTCCGGTGCTCAGTATTAAAATTTTGTATGCTTTTAGATGAAACTGCACATACAGTGCGTAAGCCTTGGCACGAAAGGTGTGCGCATAGCCAGCATCAGCTGGTTTGGTGGTGTTGGAGCTATTGGACGTCCGTCTAATAAAAGCAGTCGACCCGCTTTGGCCATTTGCTATGAGATTGGCAAGGTGCAGATTATGCGTAATGAAAATGATGATGGTATGATACCTAGTTGAATCTTTTCTTTGATTGATTTTGATTAAACCTTCCTCTCTTAGCCCCAGCCATCTTCGATACGGGTATGCGTAATGTAGATGCCAAGTGGAATCATGATGGATCTGTTTTAGCCATTTGTGGTACCACTTTGGAAACAGTCACTCCAAGTCCATTACGTGATACCAATCAGGTTTGCTTCTATTCGCCACTGGGACGACTATATCGCACGCTCAAGGTGCCAGGCAGCGATATTACCTCTCTCAGCTGGGAGGGTAAGTCCTTGCGCATTGCCATGGCCGTGGACTCTTTTATATACTTTGCCAACATACGTCCCGATTATCTGTGGTGTTATTTTGAAAAGACTGTGGTCTTTCTTAACCACAACAACACCAGCAGCAGCAAGGATTCCCCCATGAGTGTGATTACCTTTTGGAATACACTCTCAAATCAAAGCTTTCTCAAGGAGGTGGAACCCACTTTGTGTCTGGCTTCTAGCAGCGAGCATTGCATTCTGGGTGTAGAGTGTGTGAGCAGTAATATCAAGGAGATAGCGCTAAGCACATTGGAAAGACGAAGTAATGTAAATGATGACCGAGTATACCAATTGATGTTGTGCAACTCCATTGGAACAACGGTGGATTGTAAGTAGCAGGGAAAGTTGATATGAAGAATACTTAAAACTTGTTCTTTTCTGCAGCTAAGTACACGGATATCAGACCCTGTTTTGTGGGTATTAACTCTAGCTATGTGGCCATAGCATCCCAAGAGGAGATACTCATTTGGCATTATCATACACCCAAGGTAAGTTTGTTTTTGAATTCAGATTTCCTACTAATTTTAACCCTATTGTAGAGCACTTCTAATCTAAATAGTGTAAAAGCACGCAAGGAGAAGCGTTTTCATATAGATGACACACCAACTGGCGTAGAAATGGCCAAAGATCTATTGCTAAGCGGCAGCAATACCAGCGAAAGTCAGTCCCAGCGTGGCATTAACGATCCCATTTGTGCTTTGGCTTTGTCCGAGAAGCTGCTGCTGGTGGCCAGAGAATCGGGTGTAATCAATGAGTATAGCGTAGCAAATGTGGCGCTCAGAAATCGACATACACTGCATGCCAAAGTATACAAAATGGCCATCAATTGCAATTCCACGTAAGTAGGATATTAAGTGGAATGAAATAATCTTAAAGTAGGTAATTTGCACCTGAACTTCTTTCAAAAAGTGTTTTATACTCATAAGAATGGAAACTGCATGACATTTAAAGTGGCAATCATCCCAGTATCTCCCTACCAAAAGAAACCTAAAACAGCTGTGGCTTGATAATAGGAACAGAGCATGTAAGATATTTTCAAAGCAACTTTCAAAGAACTTTTGTGCGATATTCCCCTGCTCACATCGATTGATCATGGCCGTAGATTTACAGATTCGAGGTGGACAAAAATTATAAAACATTACGGGAAGCAACGAATTTACAATATGTGGTATATGTCATTACACTTATCACACAGGACTCGGATGGTCGTTAATTGATGATGACGGAGGACGGACGTAAACGGAGAATTGCTCTGCAGGGTACGTTCCAGTTCAAAAGACCTGAGAGAATAGACGAATCGACATCAGCAACAAAAAGATTATGCAGAAAAATCACAACATGACTAGTCCTTTGCCTATCTATATAAGAAGTCCCTTAGCGCAAAGAGAAGAGACTGCTTATGATCAGGCTCGAGTATATCTTGATAATAATTATATTGAGGATCTAGCGATGTGCGAAGCTTCTTTGTTTTGGGATCGTTAAACTGCTTAGACCAACGCTAAATGAAACCTAGCCAACTGTTACCTTACAGAAATGTGATTCAGACCTAAAATGATGCAGTCCAGAGCTCCTTGATCAATAAAGTATTAATTTAGAACAGGTTTAATGGGATAAAATGACATAAACTTACATTTATCATGATTGAGATAAAGCAAATCAACTTTGAACCAAGATTAAAGATTATCAAAATCAAGTTGAAGACATTTATACGAAACAAGAGAAGGTAAAGGCTATGGGCTCGCTGAACCTGTTTTGATTTAAGTCACAGTAGTTTTTAGCCGGCTCAAGGTCAAAGTTTGTTTATAATTCTATAATCAACAGACATGAACAAATATATTTGAAAATCCCCGCCAACATTTTGTCGTGTAACTTATCTCTTTCGACAAACCGAGAGTTTTCCGATAGTTTCAGGGGAAAATTTGCGATTGTTTCAGGTGGGAATTTGGAGATAGTTTAGCGAATTACACAATTAAGTTAAAATACGTATCGCAATTTTATCATTCTAGGGATAAATAAGCGATATGTGGGTATCGCATTTTTTTCATCCAATCGGGAAATTGGTGATACATCACTAAGCAGACCGGAATTTTAGCTGCCCCTTTTGTATTGAGAGTGCACGGAATAAAACTTTGAGAATTGCAAGTAGTGTAATCTATGCGATATACCAGAAATAACTTGGTTAATACTTTTAGGCAATTCAATATAAGTAGTAAGTTTTAGTCGTGTACCACCCAGCGTGTGTGATAGCACAACTGGTTGAGACGGCATTCCAATGCAGTTTATAGCTGGCTTGAACTCATGTTATTCTTGTTCAGGCTGACTTCAGTGTTTTTGCACGCTTGCTGCTTTAGAATTCCCAAACAATTTAAGTATCGCAGCCATTGAGAGGCATGATCGCTTATGATTGTCTCCTTAGTGGTGTTGTGTGTCTCTGTATTAAGTTATGCGTAAGCAAAACATGACCTCAAACCAGCTAAAAACTGCAGGTTTACTTGGTATAAAGGTCGTAAAAAATGTCACAAAAAGTTTATAAAAATTAATATAATTCGTAGTTTGTCAAAACGTTCTCCTAACGTTAGGAGGAATCGAATTCTTATCTCCCTCTGAAGTTGTTTTTTTCATTGCTATTTACCGCTTAGAATAGATTTTTTCCTATCTCCCAGAAGTAACGCTTTCTTATCGCCTAGAAGTATCGCAGAGAGGCACAGTTATTTCCATAAGGAGATAAGAATGCGATAATAATAGAGTAAAACGGTTCCTACTGGGAGAAGCGCATTCTTATCTCCTGCGATAAAAAATGTTTGCTGGGATTACATATATATCTCTGGCAATAAGGCATAATAACATAACTCGAGTTATGTCAAAATTGAGATATTAATGTCAATGTATTCCTCGGGTTTAATTCTACATTGTGTCAAATTTTCACAACAATCTGATGACTGGTTACAAAGATATGACGGAAAAACAAATAAACATAAGTTTTGAAAAGTCCAAATAAGAAAGTAATAAGTAACAAATAAGTTAAGAATTGCTCTCCTGAAAAAATCAAAAAACACACTTGTGCTGTTTTGCCTTATTGCCAGAGATATAGTAGTTTAGGTATTTCAAGGGGACCTCCCGGTCCTCTCATAAGGGGACTGTTTTCCTGTCACACTCCAAGTCGTTTTGCATTTCCCTTTTATACCAACTGACCACGGAATAAGTAAATAAAGAAGGCTGTAAGGTATGGAACGTGTTGAAACGGGTAGGGGCAGCTTTGTCTAAATGTTTCTTAAATATTTTTTTAACGATACCCTCATACCCAGTTTTTATTGATCACCATAACTTCGCGTTAAATGGGCTCATTTACATTAGCATAACACACAGTTACAACATCTGTTGCTGGATGAAAATAGATGAAAGCTGAAAGAGCACGACAACATATTGACAGTATTGTTTTGAAGAGGAAGCGGGATAAAAAATAGCCACGATTAATCGACATTTGAAAAATTTTAGTTTATGGCTAGGAAGGGAGCTAGCACAGTTTTTAAGAACGCAACTAGGAACCATGTCAGTACCAGGAGTCAACGAATATTTTATTGTTGAAAGAGGTAGTGTGTGAAAATAGTTACAGGCAGATTCAAGAGTATTAAAAGTATAGGTAGATCAAAAAAAAGCAAATAAGTTGGCTATGCCCAAGTAATCAGATGCAGAGCTGTTCCTTTGATATGTCAAACTACTAGAACACCATTCAGGGTTCTAAGAAGATTATATGGAAAAATAATTATTACCTTTTACATTATTTAAAACAAGAAAGCAAAGCTAACTTCGTCTTTGCAGAAGTTTTAATACACTTGAAACAGAGAATTCCTATGGGCTACAAGAAGTAACCATCCGATCAGCGCGTTTCCGACATATTCATGCGCTGATGCGGAATTGCGAACAGCTCGGTTTCATTTCGATCGATTTTCCTTTCCCCCCAACCAATTGCCGAGGAACAAACATAAAAAATGATTTTAAATTTAATGGAACGAAATATTCAAAATTATATTGACAAGTTATTACAATATTTGAAGATGAAAAAAGAATGTCCATTACTTTCATACTCTTAGAAACAAAAATTTTGAAAAAGTAACATCGTCGCGGCACTATAATCCATTGATAAGTTTCTCTAAAAATCGTAAATTGTTTTCGAAGTGTTATTACCGTCTTAAAAGTTAAAGTGACGGCTGAAAAAGATCTTTGGGAACTTATAGGGGAGAAATGCATCACATATTTCACACACAAACCCACCCGACAATCGACCTCGAGAACGGATCCGCTTTCGACAATTTCTTACAATTTTCTCTTACAAAACTATCGAGAACGTGTCCGATTTTGGTCCGAAAAAGTATTACCTGTCGCTCAGTTTGTGGCAGTAAAACGTAAGTTCTCGAGGCACGTGTTCGGGTCCATTCTCGACACTTTCTTGATAGCGAAAACGGATCGAAAGCCGAATCTTTTCCGTTTGAAACCCGCATCTCTAAGGAAAAGCGGACTTCGATTTTAAGAGAATCTTACGTAATTCTCGTATGTCAAAAATTTGAAATAAACTTGATTTGCGTGCAGACAATACTAGTCTACATACTAAATTTGGTTGCTCTAGCTCTTATAGTCTCTGATATCTAGGTGTTCATAGAGACAGACGGAAGGTTCGGACGGGCAGACACACGGACAGGGTTATTTCGACTCGGCAGTTGATCTGATCAAGAATATATATACTTTATAGAGTCGGAGATGCTTCCTTCTGTCTTTTACATACATTTGCACGACTTTAGTATACCCTTTTTACTCTACGAGTAACCGGTATAAAAACTAATCGAATCCTCTCTATATCTTCTTAACCATTCTCATTTAATTTCAGTCGCGCCGCCATCATAGATCACATGGGTGTCATGACCCTGCTGGATTTAGATGACAATCGCGAGACGCAGCTAAATTTTAGCCGTGTTGAACGTAAAGACGTGTGGGCCGTTAGCTGGGCCAAGGATAATCCACTGCTTTTGGCTTTGATGGAAAAGACACGCATGTACATATTTCGTGGCAATGATCCGGAGGAGCCCATCTCCTGCTCGGGCTATATTTGTACATTTGAAGATCTGGAGATTACAAGCGTGTTGTTAGATGACATTATAAGCATTGGCGAGCTGCAGAACTCCTCGCATATCATACAGTTGCGTGTGAAATCACTACGTGACACGGATGACCTGCTAGAACATGTGGGTCTGGAGGATGCCAAGCAATTTATTGAGGATAATCCACATCCACGCTTGTGGCGTTTACTGGCCGAGTCGGCTCTAAAGAAACTAGAACTGGAGACGGCAGAGAATGCGTTTGTGCGTTGTGCCAACTATCCGGGAATCAAGCTCATTAAGAGATTGCGCAACATAAGCTCGCAGGTTTTGCAGAAGGCCGAGATTGCGGCGTTCTATGGTGAATTTGAAGAAGCCGAGAAGCTCTACATGGATGCGGATCGCAGGTGGGAAACACTCTGATCTTTTTCATTTCCTACCCATGTAAACTCTTCTTTAAAACAGGGATCTGGCCATTGAACTGCGCATGACTCTCTGCGATTGGTTTCGTGTAGTCCAACTCTATCGCATGGGTGGAGCCGGTGTCTCGGATCAACAAATGGAGACCGCCTGGCGGGAGATTGGACACCACTTTGCCAATCTCAAGTCCTGGGAAAGCGCCAAGGAGTACTATGAGAAATCACACTATATCGAAGGTTTTATGGATGCTCTCTATCACCTGGAGCAATTTGATGAGTTGGAAAAATGCGTGGAAAAGCTGCCAGAGAAGAGTCCTCTGTTGACCAAACTGGCCGACATGCTGGCCTCTGTGGGCATGTGCTCAGAAGCGGTTCAGGCCTATCTGAGGTATGGCGATCAGAAGGCCGCCGTCAATACCTGCGTCAATCTACGCCAATGGGGTCAGGCCGTGGAGCTGGCACAGAAGTACCAAATGCCACAGGTGAATAATCTGCTGGCCAAGCATGCCGCTCAACTTCTGAACGAAGGACGTCTACCGGAGGCCATAGAATTGCAACGCAAGGCCGGACGCTATCTGGATGCAGCACGGCTGCTAAACAAGCTAGCGGAACGTGAGATCGAAAAGCATGCCCCCTTGCTGCGCATCAAGAAAATCTATGTACTGGCCGCACTGTTGGCCGAAGAGCATCTCAAGTCGGTGGCCACGCCCGAGCTGAGTTATGCCTTGGGCCGAAATACTTTACTGGACTCTATTAGTCTGGAGGACGCCGCCAGCATTGAGCGTATGTGGCATTGCGCTGAGGGCTACCATTACATGCTACTGGCCCAGCGTCAATTGCGCTTTGGGATCATGCACAGTGCCGTCATAACGGCCCTACGTCTGCGTGACTATGACGATGTGCTACCTGTGGAGGACATCTATTGCCTTTTGGCTTTGGCCAGTTGCGCCAACAGATCTTTTGGCACCTGCTCAAAAGCCTTTATGAAGCTGGAATCGCTTAGTTTTTTGCCCGAGAAAACTCAACAGGACTATGAAGAGCTGGCAGTGAACATCTTTGCCAAGAACGAACCAGTGGACGACAAGGTAGATACCGTTAAGTGTTATGCCTGTGCCGCCACTGTGCCAGACTGGTAAGTGTCTGATATGATAAATGAGATGATAACTTTTCAATATCATCTTTTATTTTAGTTTTCCCTCCTGTACGGAGTGCGGGGCACGCTTTCCCGGCTGCATCTCCTCGGGCAAACCCATCACACAGCCCACTAGCAACATTTGGATCTGTACGACCTGTCATCACTGCGCCTCACCCATGGAAATCACTCGTCATCGTACTTGCCCCTTATGTCACTGTCTGATTGTCTCAATGACTGTGGAAATTTAAATAAATAATTACACTTATTTTTAGTATTATTGATTACTAATACTAAGAACACTTTCCCGCGGGTACTCAAACTTTTAAGCTTAATTATTTGAAAATGGTAAGAACCAAAGCTAGCAAATAACAACTGACCGTTTTGGGCAAAAAGTCAGAGATGAACCGTTCACATCTGCTCATGAACGAATCGCTCAGTGCTCAACGAACAACCAATGGATTTATTTACATTTTGCTCTGCTCATTCACTGAGCAGATCGTCGCGAGCGAAGAAGATAAAAGTCATTTGCGTTTGTGTGTGTGTATGTTTGAGTGAGGTGTCTGTTTGGGCTTGCGACTCACACAAGCCACACACGCACAAAAACAAATAAAAGAAAAAAGCCCTTTGAGGTGAGTCGTTCGACTTTTGCTCATCTACTGCCTAATGTGCGAGGCTCAGGGATCGCTGTCATAAATTATTGAATGAGCAAAACAAGAAAATCTCAACTGAGAACAGTCAACTGAAAACAAAAACAAGGAGAAACGAAGTGTTCTGCTCAGAGCGAAAGCAAGCGTGCATGTTTTTTTCGGTTTTGTTATTGAGCAGACCGCAAAGGGAAAAATGTTCAATTGTTATTTACGAGCTTTGGTAAGAACTCAAAATTATAGCCTCTTTTTCCTTGAAATTCCTACTGTGCTTGTTGTTGTAACACATGTTTTTGGGAATAGAGAAAAGATTGTTTAGGAAGAGGATTTGAAAATCGAAATGGGGATGATAGAGAAGTGGGTTTATAGTGTGCCATCAAGTTCAGGTATAGCTAGTCCTAGGAATGTGGGATTGTGTGGGATGTGTCCAATGATAAGGTGTGTGGGATTAGCTCGGCAATTGAAGATATGAGGCCTTTCTCCTAGAAAAACGTTCGGATTTTGGTGGATTATGAATGAGATGGCAACTGAAATAAATATTTCAAAATTCGGTATCTAGTATCACATTTTTTTCCTGTAATCTCCAAGTTTCAACTCCGTAATCTTTCATCAAGGCTTTGCTGACTGGTGCCTTTAGTAGAGCCTGCAGATGATATCATCGCTTAACTTATATTTCTTGGGTAACCTTATTCGAATAATGTTAATCTTGCTCCAGAAATCGTGAAACATATAAGCTAGCCCGTCGAGAGGATTTACGGGCCCGGGGGAAACAGCTCACGGACCCCATTTAATAAGAAATATTTTTCAACATAACGATTATTACGCTGAAATCCAACTGCCTTGCTAACTCGGCCTCCAAACAGAAAATCGCCAGACAAGTTAGACGCTTTTGTATAGAACAAGATCTGTGGAAGTTTTTTGACAGGGAGTGACAGTAAGAGTACAAAAAATTCTCGAATTCTCGCAGACTTTTGGAAAAGGATTCTGAAGATTTATTGAGTACAGAGCGTTGAGCAATCCAAATGGAGGAAGGTTCTGTTCAAAATGATCTACATATGTATGTTTCAGGTGGATGATTTCATCTTTCAACTCTTAGGAAACATCAGCTTCGTACTTCTTCGTAAATTCTCCGGCATACGTCTGGAGAGTATCTACATCCAACGTGGTGAATTTCCATAAAAAAGAGAACACTTCATTCAAATTTTTTACTGCTTCGAATCTTTTCGTCATTCCTGCAATGACCGAATCGATGATGCTGAGGAAAGTGCTGGTCTCGAGTTTTTCTTCAGAAATGATGTCGATTTCTGGACTTGCGTCATCATCCAAAAATACCTTTGCATGTTTTCTTTTGCGAATTATTAGCAAAGTTTCAGATATGCTCCGTCCTCTTGCGACAAGTTTACATTCACTCAGAATTAGACCCCATCGATTTTGTATGAACCGCAAATCTGAAAGGTGAGCAGATTGTCAACTTCAACGTCTATAGTAGCTCCTCTTGCTTGAAGGACGACATTAATCTCATTAATAGCACTCAAACGTTTGAACCAAGTATTTTTGAATACCGTTGATGTCCCGGAGAGTCTCTGCTGTCAAATTGAGTTCCTTTATTTCGTGAAGTGCTTTTTGTATTCCAGAAAGATGTTTTGCGAATGGTTTAACGGCGTCAACTCTTGCCTCTTGCCCTTCACAAACTGTGAAGGGAAGAGAGAATTTTTTTGAGGGAGTTCCCATCGTTGAGGGCTTCCACTGAAAATAACATTTCTGAATGACTCCATTCATGACTTATGACAACATTCAGCGGATTCGACACCACAAAGGTTCAGGCTGTAAGCCCCGCACGGTGAATAGACATCGTATGGATTTTCTTCACAAATGATGCTTTGCGCCCCTTGGTACTGACCACTCATGTTTCATGCGTTGTCATATCCTTGTCCCCGGCAGTCGATCAATGGAATATTATATTTGCCCAACGTTCCACGGATCAGCTTCGCGATATTTCGATCAGTTTTTTTTATTACAATCAGCAAAGGTCAGGAATCTTTCTTTGATTGTAAACGTCACATGCGTAGAATAAAGCGTTGAGTCAACAATCAAGGCATAAAATTTTGCATCTTCTCGTTTTCTGTCAAAATTTCTGCCTCTACTTTTCGGACACACAGTTCTATAAATTCATTTTGCATTTCATTCAATCGATGATGACTTTGTTGGAAAACCTTGACCTTCTGCAAATGATCACGTTACACGGGATCATAGTGACTAATCATATCCAAAACTCCCAAAAAGTTCCCGTTGTTCCGATTTCCGATGAGATTACAATCTCCCCTTAAAGTCAAGCCTCTTTCGCCCAAAAACAAAATAGTGTCCAGAACTCTTTTCAAAAATTCTTTCCATTTCTACGCTTTGCTTGCTACTTGCGTGGATAACAATGCATCAACTGAAGAGTCGTTTTCAAGTCTTGTTTCAAAAGCACGCCACTTGACATAGCATTGCTTATGGTCTTGGCTCTTTTCGCGAGCTGGTAGCCTCTCGTACAGTTTCTTCCACGTTTGGTTTTTGGAGTACCCCTCGAGAGAACATAGATGAGACGACATGGCAAACCAAAAAATGCTTCAAGAGTCCGACTCCGTTCATCTTTTTCTTCGTTTAGTAAATTTTTGAAAAGCAATGAAATCGGGTAGCGTTTAATCAATCGATCTGGAGGAAATTTTGTTGGCATTTTCTCATGGCCACGACGAATGGCATCCGTCAGTCAGTTGTGGATTCAAAATCTTATCTTTCAGTGTGCCAATATCAAAATTGTTCTGTTGCTCTGCTCGATTGGATTGTACTTGAACTTCCGGAATCGATTTAAGGGCTTTCGAGTCATGTTCTTCGTTGCTTTTTTCTGGAGAATTTCGAATTTGTTCATGATCGCTCATTTCACATAAATCATATTCCAGAGCTCCTGTTGCTTCTAATGATGGATTTGCTACCATTACTTAGTTTAGTGGTTTGACATTGTTTTCAGGCAGTATACTTTGCTGTGGAGAATCATCCGCAGGTGATTGCAACTTCAGATAGAAATTGAGGGATGTCTGATTTTTTTTGTGCCATTCTTTATTTTTTTTTTTTGCCTTATTCTAATTGCGCTTCTTGCGGCTTTTAATAGTCATAATTTTTACTCATGATGTAAATAGATTATTTAAGTTTTCGCCAAAAATCCGGGCCCCTCTTAGAAGTCCGGGCCCGGGGGGAAACACCCCGTTCCCTCTCCTCTGTCGACGGGCCTGCCCTTAAGCATTGTTCATTAAATTTGATTTTAAGTGCCAAAATGGCAGCTCTAATATTTGAAAGTAGCAGTCACTGTGAATAGATTTAGCGCTCATCCCCAATCATGCTGTGGCAAAATACGTAGAACGTATGAAAATAACGTAACGCGAAGTGTATTGACGTGAGACCGGCGTTTGCAAGTCCCTTCTCTTTTTCTTCAAAACCGTGGAAGCGAACGGACGTTTTTTTTCGGACACAAGCTGGCACATTTGTCGTTTATTTCGTTTTATTTTTTTTTTTCGAATATTTACTCCACTTGAACACAACACTTCAAAGCAGTCAACTGTGAGCGCCGTCTGCCCCTAATCTCAGAACATCTCAAATTACACCAAGTAAACAATTTGACTGAAAGTAAGTGTAGGATGTCCACCGAAGAGGCGGCATCTACGAGCAGCAACACGGTCAGCATTCCTGAAGCAAGCATAAGCGCAGCTGTAGCTGTAGCCGAGGTCTGTGGAAGCTCAATGTAATAAAAGGGTGAGGCAGGTTGAAAAAAAAGCAAAAAATTGGAAACTGCTAGAATATTCTCTGGGCTGCTGCTAGCAGTTTTGAAACTAAAAAGATAGCCGAAAATAGAGCGCTCTTCCATCTTGCCTCACCTTGTTATTCCAGCGTGTTTGCTTTTTGTTTATTTACTTTTTTTCCGGCAGACCAAGAAACTCGAGATTCAGTCCGCAAAGTCGGAGGGTGTGATTTCCAGCGGGAGCGGCTTGAAGGTTGAGTCCACCGAGTGTCATTTGAAGCGTCTGCAAAATCTGCGCAAAGAGTTGAGCTACATCAGCGAAACCGATTGGATGTACGAGAATCTGGAAAAAAAGCCGCAGCAGTAAATCATTCCTCCATCCATCATCAAAATGATCTCATTTTTACGTAGCTTGTTCCACGATGTGGAACGAGATCGCGAAATTAAGCGCGAAAGGCTCGACCTGGAACAAAGTTATCTGGATCATCAGGTTGTCGAGGAGGAGCAAGAACGTATCCATCAAGTAAATGGTTCGTGCATGCAGGATATCATCAGTAGCGCTGATACCGTACCAGAGAAAACCCTGACTGGCCTGGGAATCGATGAACAGGTGGAGGGCGTGTCCTGCTCGGCTCGCAAGGGAGTCATCACTAGTATCTCTGCGGAGGGTGGTGTTATCAATAGCTATGTGTATTTTAGTTACCGGGCTGCTGCACATTTATTCAACGACCTACATGTCGGTTGCATTGTGGAGTATTTGGCTTATCAAAAGGAAAAAGATGATAGCACTCATGTGGTCAAAATACAAAAGATTCTTGAACAAAACTGGGAAGAAGCGAACGAAAAGACGGTGAGTCTGACTACTACTTCAATAGTATTGACATAATCCACGAACTTACATTGACATTTGCAGATCCAGGAGGCCGTCGACACCTTGAAGTTCGAACAGCCCACCTATTTCAATATGCAACTGCGTACTGTTCAAGGTCGGATTATTAAACGTCTGCCATGCACTATTGATGTTGAAACCGAATATGGTGTCACGACCGTTGAATTGGATGACGTCGAAATACCTTTTATTCCCAAGACCGGGGACTGTGTCTGTCTCGAATGCAATATCCAGCTGGATGAAGGCTATGTAGACAAACAAGGCGAAATACTGCAAGTGATGAAAGTGCTTCCCACTCGCATTCTACACGATGAAGAATGCACTGTGAACGGCGTATTTGAAGAGCTTGCTGTGCTCAACAATGATGCCTATGTTCCGAGGGAACTTTTTCCCTCTGGCATCAATCTGCATTTGGGCGATATTGTGAAAGTGGATCTTATCGAATGTCAATTTGTAAGTAGAACCTAAAGAAATTTCAAATTTGAGCATATTTTTCCTAGGCATCCTAAAGCAAGCTAAACTCACGTTCAAAAATAGCTAGAAATTTTCGAAATTAGCTATATAAATAGCTATCATACCCTGTTCTTATTAAAAATGGGAAAAGAGGATCATGAACTTGTGCAAATATATGTAACAGGGCGAAGGAAAAATTTCCGAAAAGTATAAATTATATTCAGTATGTCAAGCAAGTGTTTTTACACAGTAAAAAGTCTCACATTTTCACTTATTTTGCAAAAAATCGAGCTTTCTCTAAATGTTAAAATTTTGTTTTTATTATATTTTGATTCTTCATGTCCGACCTCAGATGCATTGTCCGTACAAGAGGTCTGCATGATTGCACTAAAGCTGTGACACCAATGAGTAGTCAAAAATATGGCTTTCTTTTTTGAGTACTCAAAAACATCTGAATGAATTTTTATACTCTGTACCAAAGGTACACAGAGTATAATAAGTTTGTGCAAAAATATGTAACAGACAGAAGGAAGCATCTCCGACCCTATAGAGTATATATGTATATTCTTGATCAGCATCAACAGCCGAGTCGATCTAGCTATGTCCGCCTGTCCGTCCGTCTGTGTGTCTGTCCGTATGAAAAAACAGATCTGAGAGATGGTAAGAGATAGAGGTTTGACATGTATGGGATATATGTTTCTTATACTTGCAGGCAGATTAAGTTTATTTTCAACTCCCGCCCCCGCATTTTATAAAAAAACTCATATCTCCCACAGTTTTGCAGATAGTTGGTTCGTTCCTTTTATACATATTTAGTAATCAGCCTAATGTATCGATTAACCAAAGGATTGGTTTAGATCGGATGAACGATTCAGAAGTTATGATCAAAAGAAAATTCTATATAGCAGCTGTGTTTATTTGTGAATGGTCATTGTCATTTTCATGGCTCGCCTAGCTCAGTGGGTAGGGTGTTGAATCGCGGCGGCACGCTTCAGTAACCCTTGCAGAAGGTATTATAAAATTGGGCGGATGTTTGAAGGAAGCATCTCCGATCACATAAAGTATATATATTCTTGATCAGCATGACGAGCTGAGTTTATTTAGCCTTGTCCGTCTGTTTCTATGCTATCTCCTCCGTCAATTTTAAAGCTATCCTCATTAAACTTTGCACGAAGACTTTTAGTACAAACACGCTGCACATTTGTCGGAATCGGCCGGATCGGATGACTATAGCATATAGCTGTCATAGGAACGATCGGTCCAAAAACTAGTCTTAGAGGGAAAAAACTTTTTTGTTTTTAATGGAAACGACTCCAATTTACGTATTTCTTAGTTTACTAACCATTCCCATGATTTCACTAAGTTTGGTCGAAATCGGATGACTAAAGCATAATATAGCTGCCATAGGAACGATCGGTCGAAAAACTAAAGGGTGATTTTTTAGCTATTATCTTTTTGGCAACAGCTCACGCACGTTTCGTGTTTTGTTTCACTGTCAAACATCTTCAGTTTGGTCTATAATTTAACCATGAATCGTCTTACAAACTAACAACGCTTGCAAATTATTGAATTTTATTATCAAAATGCGTGCTCTGTTAAGAAAGTTCAACGCGCGCTTCTTCCATTTTATGGTCAGTTTAATCGACCCACTGAAGCGGCTATTCGGGCTATTGTGACTAAATTTCGCACCAAATTTACATTGTTGGACATTAAACCACCAACACGCTTACGTAGAGTGCGAACTGAAGAAAATATCGCAGCTGTATCGGCCAGTGTTAATGATGACCATCAATTATCGATTCGTCGCCGTTCGCAGCAATTGGGCCTCTGTTACTCAACAACGTGGAAAATTTTGGGGAAGGATTTAAGTGTGAAGCCTTTCAAAATACAGCTGGTGCAAGAATTGAAGCCGAACGACCAACCGCAACGTAGAATTTTTGGTGAATGGGCTCTTGGAAAGTTGGCCGAAGATCCACTTTTTTACCGAAAAATTGTGTTCAATTGTTTTGGCTCAATGGGTACGTAAATAAGCAGAGCTATCGATTTTGGAGTGAATATCAGCCAGAAGCATTACAAGAGCTACCAATGCATCCAGAAAAAGTCACAGTTTGGTGCGGTTTTTGGGCTGGTGGCATCATTGGACCGTACTTCTTCAAAGATGATGCGAATCGTAACGTAACTGTGAATGGTGAGCGCTACCGTAAGATGATGTCCAACTTTTTTTTTGCCCAAAATGCAAGAGCTTGACATGTGTGGTTTCAACAAGACGGTGCCACACATCACGCGCAACAATGGACTTATTGAGAGGCGAGTTCGGTGAACATTTTATTTCACGTTCGGGACCGGTCAATTGGCCACCTAGATCGAGCGATTTAACGCCCTTAGACTATTTTTTGTGAGGCTATGTTAAAGCTCATGTCTATACAGACAAGCCCGCTTCAATTGACGCATTGGAAGACAACATTGAAGCACTTATTCGTGAGATACCGGCCGAAATGTTGGATCCAAAATTGGACTAAGCGGATGGACCATTTGAGGCGCAGTCACGGTCAACACTTATATGGACCGAAATAATCGTTCAAATAAAGATTTTATGGCCATTATCAATTCAAATAAAATTTCATGTGTTTTTTTTATGGTTTTTTTTGAAAAACTTTCCTATAGCTCTTAAAAAATCACCCTTTAGTTCTAGTGAGAAAAACTTTTTTGTTTTTAATGAAAACGTCCTTATCATTGGCATACACTTATTTTATATACTTTTACACAATTCTATAAGTTTGGTCGAAATCGGATGACTATAGCATATAGCTGCCATAGGAACGATCGGTCGCTAGTTCGGGAGGAAAACTTTTTTTTTTAATGAAACGTCCTTTTCTGGCATATTCTTATTTAATATAATTTAACACATTTCTACAAAGTTTTATCAAAATCGGATGACTATAGCATATAGCTGCAGTATGAATGATCGGTCGAAAAAGAAGTTCTAGTGAGAAAAACTTTTTTGCTTTAAATGGGATCGCCTCCAAGTTTCGTAATTAACAGTGTATTCTGCTTTTCCATGATTTCACCAAGTTTGGTCGAAATCAGACATCTATATAGTATAGATCCCATAGAAAATGTAAGGTCCAAAAAGTAGTCTTAGTTAGAAAAACTTTTTTGTTTTCAATGGAAGCTGCAAGGGTATACAAAACTTCGGCCGAGCCGAAGTTAACTTTCCCCTATTTTTTAAAACAAAAATTATTAAAACGGTCACATTGCTACGGTGCTACGGTGCCGAACTGACAGCGAGGTAATCGTAATCGGCGAGTACTACCAGATTACTATTTTACTTCCTCGTGCAGGTCTCTTTGGCTTATAACTTCTGGTAACCATTGAAAAGTATTTTATTTTGCGTTAGTCAAGTGATGACAGTAAGCTTTCTAGTATTCCTAAGGTCCGATTTCCTATTAATCATCGTGTGCAGCGATGCACTAGAAGATGCTCTAATCTGTATCATAAACTTGATTAAAGCAAATTTTTTTATAATCTTGCATATTTTTCTTTTCCAGTCAAAGTTCACACGTCGCGCCGTCAAGTTGTCTCTCCTGGAGAAAAGTTTCGGTGCAATGAAATCGCATAGTTTAATCCATACCAACTACTCCCAGCAAAGCAATTGTGCTGTCTCCGTTGTTGGCGAGGAACGCTGCATCTTAACCGAGCTTTTCCAGAAGCGCAAGATAACCATTAAATTGATAAACAACATACATCGCGTGATACGCATGAAACCAATTGAATTGGTAAAGAAGACTACGTCGCTGCTTAAGCTGGTGGAACCACTAGGTGAAGTGAATTTAGCAGTTGGTGGACAAATCTCGGTGATCTTTGAAGTGGAATCGGAATACTATGGCGAGTGGACTGAGATGTTTTTCCTTGTCTTTGATAAATTCAAGGTGAAACGTACTTTGAACATAGTGGTGGCACAGTCAGAGGAAGAGGCCCAAGAGGCTGAACGCCGTCTTATAGCAGCGGCCACTTTAAGTGCGGAGGGTCGAACGGCTGGCCAACGTAGCCGTCACTATGCCAACCAGGTGTGGTCCAGCAAGCAGGAGGTGGTGCCCGGAGAGTGTATAGCCACCAAAAGACGTTTTGTGGCGAAACGCCTGGGCTACTTTGAAGTACCCGAGAGATTGCGCCAGATGTATTTAACAGTGGAGCGCAGATCTGAAATGCAGAATGCCATTGAGAGTCAATATCCTTGCATCGGGGAAGTCCTGGCAGTTAAGAACTATGTGCAGCGCTTTAGTTTATTTTTGCATCTGGAGGAGATTGACTACTTCATTAGTTTCCGGAACTATGATCGGGAACGTGCGCATTTCCAGCGTGATGGAGAATTCCTTTCTCTGCAAATTGAAAACCTGGCCGAGCGACGTCCCTCCCTAGTCGTGGGTGACGTGGTGCGTGCCATTAATCCCTGGGCTGAGTCCAGCGCTGCCCAGGACATCAAGACCTTTGAGGGTATAGTGCATAAGGTGCTTTTCGATCGGGTGCATCTAAAGTTCAACCCCCAGTTCCAGCAGAAGTACAATGGCGAGGACTATCGCCTGGAGTTCTATTTCTCGCGTTTTGGTTTCAGAAAGCAACACTATGCCGTTTCAAAAATCAATGCATCTATGGGTGAACAATTCCTATTCCCCTCAAAGGTGACGAAACGTAAGAATCCTCAACTGAATGTGAGAATGGTAGAAGAGGATATGTTTCTCTATGATACCAAATTGAAATGGTTTAACACCTCCTTGAATGCCATACAGAAGAGAGCCGTTTGTAATATTTTACGTGGAGAAACGGATAATATGCCCTACGTGATCTTTGGACCGCCGGGTACGGGCAAAACTGTGACTCTGGTTGAGGCGATTCTGCAATTGGTGCGAAATTTACCTGGAGCACGTTTGCTAGTGGGCACGCCCTCGAATAGCTCGGCAGATTTAATCACCAAGAGGATTATCGAAAGCAAAGCGTTGGCTCAGGGCGATTTCATACGTCTGGTGTCGCAGAATCAAATTGAAAAGGATCTCATCCCACCCGAACTGATGAGCTACAGTGCCACCGTGGATATAGGCTCGTCGGGCACCTGCGAGAACAGCGTAAGTAGAACTTTAAGTCACTCCTACAAACCCAGCTCAAGTTGGTTTTATCTTTCAGATGATCGTCACCGAATCGGGCTTAAAGTTACGCTGCCAAATGAAATTCCTGGGTAGTCATCCAATCACCATTAGCACTTGCACCACTTTGGGCAACTTTCTGCAAATGGGTTTTCCCATGGGACACTTTACTCATGTCTTAATCGATGAGGCTGGCCAGTGTACCGAACCGGAAACGATTATTCCTATTGTTTTACTAGATCGTGGACGTAGTCAGGTCATTTTGGCCGGTGATCCTCACCAGCTGCAAGCCATTGTCATTAATCGCTTTGCTGGTGAGAGAGGATTTGCTGTTTCCTTTCTAGAGCGTTTGCTGCTTCGCTCTCCGTATTGCAAGGATAAGATACGTTTTCCCAACACCTCTGGCTACAACCCCGTTCTACTGACCAAGCTGCTCTACAATTATCGGGCTCTGCCCTCTATAATGTCTGTTTATAGCAAACTGTTCTATGACGATGAACTGGTTTCCATGATCCCTGACAAGGACTCAGCAGATTCAGATCTATTGGCGAAGCTATTACCCATTTTTGAGCCAAATACGAATATGCCGCGTGGGCATGGTGCCTTCTTTTTTGGCATAGTGGGCGAGAATATGCAGGAAAAGGATTCACCCTCATGGTACAATCCGGCAGAGGCACGCGAAGTCTTCGTAATGACAATTGCGCTTTATCGATATCATGTGCAACCGGATCAGATAGGCATACTTACGCCTTACGTCAAGCAAGTGAAGAATTTGAGGAATATGTTCATAGAAATGGATGTGGCAATGCCGAAGATAGGCTCTGTGGAGGAGTTCCAAGGTCAGGTAAGGTATACATAATCAACATTGTTGGCGTGTTACTTACTTTGTCCTCTATTTCAAGGAACGCGACATCATGCTCATATCCACGGTTCGCTCTGCGCAATCCATGCTTTGTACAGACTCGCGCCTTAGTTTGGGTTTCGTGCAATGCAAAAAGCGCATGAATGTGGCCATTTCCCGTGCCCGCGCTCTGATGATCATATTCGGAAATCCACATCTACTCTCTGTGGACACATGCTGGCGCCATTTGATATTATACTGTGCCAACAATAATGCATATTTCGGTTGTGAAATGCCTGAAGCAATCGCGGATGGTGATGTTAAAGCTTCCTTTGGCACTGATGATTTTGTGTCTTAAACCATCAATAACTGCATTTAGACTTAACTATTTCAAAGACCAAATTGGGGAATATCCCTCAACATAGAAATAATTATATATAAGACTTTTTTTTTACCTAATAAACTTTAAAAACTTCACTCATTAAGCACCCGGATCTTGTTTGAATCCAATGGAAAACATTTTAAAAAATATGTTTCAAACATATCGCACATGTTTAACAAAAGAGACTAAACTCAAACTGGAATAGTTTTCAATCTTTATCTCTTTTGCACATTGCAGCCTTATTGCCCTGGCCTAATGAAAAGAGAGAATTAACTGATATTTGACAGCAAAGTACGGTAGAAGTGAAGACTATCTCTTTTGCGGTGGTAGATAATGTAGGAAAAAACGACTTAAGCAAGTACCCTTGCAGCTTTATTGAAAACAAATAAGTTTGGAAACTATACTTTAAAGATGTTTTTTCACTAGAACTTATTTTTCAACCGATCATTCGTACTGCAGCTATATGTTATAGTCATCCGATTTTGACAAAACTTTGTAGAATTGTGCATACCAAATAAATAAATGCCAAATTTAGGGATATTTCCATTGAAATCAAAAAAGTCGTTCCAAGACTATTTTCAGACTGTACTTTTCTGTGGCAGCTATACTATATGGATGTCCGATTTCGAGCAAATTTAGTGGAATCATGCGAAAGCATAGCAAACTAAGAAATACGAAGTTTGAAGGCGTTTTCATTGAAAACAAAAAAGTTTTTCTCACTAAAACTAGTTTTTCGACCGATCGTTCCTATGACAGCTATATGCTATAGTCATGCAAAGTTTGGAGAAGATAGCTTTCAAACTGACGGAGGAGATAGCATAGAAACAGACGGACGGACAGGGCTAAATCAACTCAGCTCGTCGTGCTGATCAAGAATATATACCTTATGTGGTTGGAGATGCTTCCTTTAATGCATTACAAACATCCGGACAGTTTTATAATACCCTCTGCAAGGGTATAATTAATCACCAATCTTAAACAGTCGCAATTAAAATAGTCATTCAAATATTACAAAATATTCAAATATCGATCTTTTTCTCACGACACAATTGATCGACGACAAGTGAGTACTTGTGTTCACATTGAAAAGTACTCATTCCTGTGACGCATGATTTCTGTGACAAGGCATCCGATGCTCACATTGCGCTGTGACACTGAAATGTGACACTCTGTGACGCTGTGTAAACCCGCAAACCGCAGACCTAGTGTAAATGTTGTATAAGATTTGGTTAAATTTGATTTCGTTTTGGCGTGACGCTTGGTGTTTGTTTAAATTTTGCTTTATTGAAAACATGGAGACCGTTGCATGTTTTTTGCATTTTAAGTTTTAGTAACACAAGTTTACAGCAATTTGTATCCCATTTTGAATGCAGTCATTTCATATGTAAAACATTCCGCTGATTCTAAAAATCAAGACAATTAATTTTTTGGCGGGGCCGTTTTCGAGAATTTGCGAATAAGCTAGTTTTTTCATAGTAAAAAAGGTACCTCGATAAAAATGTGTATAATATTAGCTTTGGCTTGTGGATTTTAAAACAGTCAAATACACTTGACAGAGAGTTGAATGCCCTATTAATCATTCATACATCGCATTTTAATCCGTTGAAAACTTTGCCGCTATTGAGGTGTTAATCGGCAACTTTGCTTCAAAAGTATCACTTTTTGAAAAAAAGATAGATTTCAAGTGCGATTTTCTCCCTGAAGAAAATTCTACAAAATTAATTTTTTTGCTGATCGTCATAGGAACATACATTACAATTCTAATGCAACTTGTTTCACTTAAATCCATTGAAGAATAAAGTAGTTATTGGCACTTAAGTTCGAAATTAAAGGTTTGAATTCATACAAATAGACTTAGTTTCAATGAGTTTTTGTTCATCATAGGAGACATAGTTAACATTCAAACTGTCCTTTTTAAGGTCTACTATGTACTGTCAAATTTATTTTGTGTCTGTGGCAGTGTTAGTTACATTGAAAATTGAAAATGATCCAAATAAGTTATGTTACGCTTGGGGACATTATATATTTTCGAATCCGAGAGCATCTTCAAGAACGTTGCAAGAAGCTTGTCGCTTAAATTTTAGATATTCAGTAGACTCCAAGTGTTTTATGCAGGCGCAAAGTGCACTTCCACTTAAACTTTTTCCCGAATAATCTTTGTGATGAGATTGGTAAGCATGGGAGCGCTTTCATCAGCAGATAAAAGATATGGAGCGGGGATATAAAGGTTATTGGGATGTAGCGATGATAGGAGATTATTATTGGTTTCTCATTACAGAAAATGACATTTCCACGAGAAAAAAAGCCAATCTAAATTGTCGCCCTTTTAGTTTATAAAACACTTAATAAGAAATAAACTCGTCATGCAATTTAAGTAAAGCATTAAAATTCGATACCTCTCCTTAAAGGCCGATAACTTCTATATTATTCCAAAAACCTCACTGCAATACAATGAAAAAGGCGCATATTTGTTATCGGGGATGCAAAACGAAATCTGCAAGTCGTAAAAAAGTATCTTAGGGAACCGATTATTAAGTTTACAAGTGTCCTTTTCTGAAGGTAAGAGTCTTACTACCGAACCGCACCATATAGCTTTCAGTTTTGGCTTTGGTTCTGCATTTAAAAAGAAAAGCCGGTTTAGTTAAAGTTTTGGTTGACAAACTGGAATAAAAAACTGATTTGCATTCCTGTTTTTAAATGATGGGCCTTTTATGTCCTTGCTTGGAACCAGAATATTAAACAGCGAACACCTATGTATATGTAATAGTATTCATATACAGGGTGGGGCAACATAACTCCCGTATCTGAAATGAGCGTCATTCCGCTCAACGATAACATGGAGGACTGGGAGTGTTCTCATTCGAAAGGTGGGGTCTTAAAGTTTTGTTACCTCCCAGTCAGGCGTGATCATGCGGTGGAGCAACGTGCAAAGAGCATTTGCCGTAGAGGCCTATTTATCCAACGGTCGCTCAGTAATCGCAACGCAGCGGGTTTAACCCCAGATTTAACCCCTTGCGACTTCTTTATGTGGGGTTACCTGAAGTCCCGGGTCTTCAGCAACCGTCATCGGACTCTTGAAGACCTGAAGGGGGGTTTCGTCAGGGAAAAAACGGCCTATTTATTATTAAAAGCTCTGCCATTTTGACGTCATTTCCCTCGGGAAAAAGGTGCGTTCGCGTTGACAACATAACTCCTAGCAGGATCAACCGAAGTGACAATAAAAATATACGTGTTTAGTTAAGACTTTAAACAAAAGCTTGGACGAAGGAAAAAATTGAAAATTGGATTTTTGGCAGAGGCTTTTACGAAAAAATAAAAAATTTGGCTAAAATTTCGAGGCGTTTTTTTAAGTAGTTGTAATTGAACAAAAAAAAATTTCCTTCGTCCGTGTCCTTGTAAATTGTATTTCGAAGACCTGTCCAAAATTTTATCAAGATCGGTTGAGTCGTTCTTGAGAAATATTGACAACCGACTTTAAAAACGCGTGCAGCTGCTCCGTTATACACTGTATCTCCTAAACTATTAAACGGATCGACTTTAAAATTTTAGGACAATATTCTAGAGATGTAGAATTTATTAAGACAATAAAAAAATCGATTTTTTGAAACCGTGAAACCCCCTTAACCTTTTTATAAAATTTCCAGATTTTACAATTCTTTAAAGAAATCCGTTTGGTTTTTTAATTTTGGATGATCCAGTCCAGAGATATCGTCTACGCCGCAAGGCTTAATTTTTAATTGCAGCTCCTGGAGATCAGCTATAGAAGCTAAGACAATTATAATTTTTTACAAATGAAAAGTATTAAAATGCAGTTAAAAGAGTCCTTAATATGTGCTCAAATTTTTGCTTTAATAAGCTTAAAGATCCTCTGAGGAAAAATGTTTGAAAAATGGTTTAAATTTGTTTTAGCTTGAATTGATTCAAATTCCGTTATTTTGGTTCACTTGTCACACTGTGCTATCGATAGCAAAGTGTATATGTACACACTGGACGTTAACCGTTAAGCGCGAGACGACCATGTTGTTTTTGTATTTTGTGTTTTGTCGCAATGTACTTGCTTGAAACTTAAACTGGATCTAATATTATATCTTTATTGTGCTCCAACAAAATGACGAGACGTGTGCTGGAGGAGAATATCTTTGTGCTCAGTGGAAAAAATGAGCATATAAAGAATAAAACCGAAATCGAGGTACGAAAGCACTTGTGGCTGTGTGCGTGTGTGTGTGTATGTGTAATACAAATTGGTTTTTGCTTTTTTTCCTTGATCCAGCGTCTTTGCAAGAGCCATTGGCTAAGCGACTATGCACAGGACATCTTCGACACAATGAAGAAGTCAGAGCTGCGACGTCGTCCTTTATTGTATCTTTCCAGCCAAATGGATGAGAGGCAGAAAATGTTGCAACTGTGTCAAATGGTTACACGAATGTACAGGCTCAGCCGCTGTACCCTCCATTTGGGTAAGTCTTGGTTGAAAGTATGTTCAAACTATTTCCCGCTTAACGTCCGTCTCCTGATCCTTACCAGGTGTTTACCTTCTGGATCGTTTTATCGATAGCTTTAAAATACGCCCAGACAAGGTGCAGCTGGTGACGCTTGTCTGTCTCCATATAGCCGCTCAGATCGAGAATACGGATGCCCTGATACCGCGCTTCAGTGAACTGAATCGTCAGGTAAAGAATGCCTTCACACCCTTCGAGTACAAGGCGGTGGAACGCAAAGTTCTGATTTTCTTCAATTTCGAGCTACTGCGTCCCACCACGGCCAGCTTTGTGGAGCTGCTGGCCTGTAGCTTTTTCACACGCTCCGACTATGCCTCGTATATGCAAATGCTGGATGACTACGATCGGGAAATTTGTGCACCACCATTGCCTCGGTATGACAGCTTTGAGCAAATGTTGGCTTCGCTGGCCCAACTGCTACTCCGCATGGCGGATGACACCTTGAGCATTAATCGCTTTGGAAACGAGCCGCCATCTCTGTTGGCGGCTGCCTGCATGGCAGCAGTGCGTCAGGTTAGTGGACTACTCAAGCGCTGGACGCCCTATCTCACCGAGTTGACCACGTACACAGAGCAAATGGTGGAGCCATATCTGGATGTTATATTACTTTATCACTATTATCAGACCACTTCAGTGGATCAGTTGAGTGCATTCGTCACCGCACAGGAGCAGGAGGAGAACGAGGCTTATTACCAAACCGATGAAACGCAGAATTGGCCCAGTCCGGACTCGGGCTTTGAGGAGGCCTTATCGCTACAGAATACCTCCTCCACTAACGGAATGGTCATCTTAAATGAAGTGGTCAGTGTAGCGGTGGAGACCTTTAATATTATCACCGTACAGCTGCAGGAACCTGCTCACCCAGAACTAAAGCGGAAGCGTGAGCACAATGATGATGAGGATCAAGGGGAGCAACCAGCTGCCAAGCATTCATATCTGGACAAAGAACAGAACTGAATATACTCAATTTAATAAGCTATATTTTCAATGGCCTAAATTAGAAATTAATCGTTCATAAGATTATTATTTACGCTTGCGAAAAGCCAGAAATTTGATTTAATTGATTTTTAAGAAAATCTCGTTTGATATTTAAAAATATAGTTTTTGTCAAAGGTTTTGAATAGCCAGAAACTGAAGTTTGTTATTCATGGATTTAATGGAAATGTTAATTGATTATTGAAAAAATGTGGGACAATTTCCTTAATAAGTATAAGATTAAGTACAGATCATATTAAAACTCCATATCCCTTATCCATATCTTAAAATAATCTGTTACTAACGACAAATAAGAATCACTAAAACTAGGCAATTTAAACCGTTTCTAAGACCAATCGAAGCACGTGGGTAAGCCGTGTCGTTTTATAATATTGTGAACCAAACTGAAAAAACCTAACACAAAGCGTTTACCAGTCTCAGTTCGGTGTTTGGATCTGTTTAAGGGTAGTTTCTACCCCTGGAAAAATATTTTTTCACTTGCTTAATCGTACTAGTAGGGTAATAAAAACCTAATGAAAAAAAATTCGAGCAGATCCGACAGGTACATTTGCAAAACAAAACTATTTTTTGACCGACCTTAGTATGTAACATTTGTTTAATCGATCTTCGTATTTCTAATAATCCCATGTTATTTTTTGATTTGCAAATTAAAAAACTTGAAAAAAGAAGTTATAATATGTAAATTCAGGGCTGCCAACCGAACCCGGCATTCCGACTTTTATTTTACTGTGAACCGAACCTCTTAAGAAATAAAAGCTGAACCTGTTCCGAGCCCAAATTTTCGTTTCAATTCATCAAAAAGGATTTCCGACTTTTATTTTACTTCCGAACTTCTAGAAATAAAAGTGACCGTTCCGAACCTAAATTTTTGGTTCGGTTCAACAAAAAAGATAGACTTACGAAAATTTGACTTTTTGCCTAAAGACTTCTTTTGTTATCTTGTCGGTTTTAATAAAAAAACAGGATTAAAGTTAATAATTACTTACCAGAATCCCCACCCATAATAGCCTCTGGTTTTTAAGATCGTCGACTCTAAAGCTAATTCAATACTTCCAAAAAGTAAGAGCTCTTCGTTACATTGGTAATATTTTCTATAGGCTACAAGCTGGAATTTCACTTGACAGTAAATTATATATTTAATATAACCACATGTTCTATACAAATCGCTTCCGACCCAGAAACAAACCCATTCCCATACGATTTCTGTCGTTTTTAGGTCGAAAGCGAATTGTACAACACATGAGATTAAATTGATTACTAAATAAATTTAAATGTCTTTTTATTAATATTGTGAAAAACATCGCCTGAACCAAGGTTCAAAACAAAACCTATTGCACCGAAGATAGGAAGCCAATGGTCGTATACAAGCAGGTCGCGAGGTATAGAAAAAGACACACATGCAAACGATTTCGTGGGTGTGCGTCGCGTAGAACAAAAAGCGGTTTTATTCTTTTCATTGATTGGCGCAAGCAAACTGACCAACAAAAATTTTGTGTGATTTTGTTATTGCCTTACCGAATTTCAATGTGCTTTTCTTTGAGAGTATTGGCGTGTGCTCTGCCCATTGCTTTTTTGGGCATGCCTGCTTTAAGGGCTGAGATTCCAGAAAAGCAATGAGTTTTTGCCATTTTTTCAAACTTGCCGTAACATGAAAAGGACGTAAAATAATTTAAACGAAATATACGTAAAATTCTTAGATATTTTCACCAAGAAAAATTTCCCGCAGAGGCCGAGCTCATTTCGTTATTACCGCATGCCAAGGCTTGACCCAAGAGAGCAAACAGCGCTCTGTTTGCTTTCAGTCGCAGGCCAGTGGTCGATGAGGGCAGGTAAGAGCTTATATGCGTCGCTTTAGTTTACTTACTTTACACTAGGGTGTCACAAAAACAAAATTTTTTTTGCTCCTTCATTTTTTGCAAGCTTATAGAATAAAGTATTTTTGAGATTTTTTTCCGAAGACGTTTAGAGGTCGCGCAAGTCGCTTTTAAAACAACATGTATAAAGAAAAATATCCATGTTTTACTTTTATGGGCATAAACAATAAGTTTTGTCTATGTTTTTGCTCATTTAGGTGCCAAAAAATACATTTATTCGTAAATTTTTCATAAATGCTGTAAAAACGCATCATAACTTTGAAAATTTCTATGAAAACTAAAAAACTAGTGATGCAGTTTAAAAGATGGGTAAATTTTAAACTATTTAAAAAAAAAGGGTGTTGCTACTACAAAAGAACCCATAGAACGCGAGACTAGGGTACAGTTGAAAAACTAGGTATGATAAGATGCTTACAGAAGCCCATTCTATCAGAACTTAAGGGTCTCAACCTGGGTTTGGGTACTTTTGTGCTAGCATCAAACAGCGACAACAATTTTAGCTTAATTCTTAATGGTTCAAGATAAAAATCATCAAAATTCAGCAAACATGGACAGTGTCCTAAGGAATCGCAATATTAATAAATGGAGTTAATTGTAAACTTGTTAAGGTACTTCCAGGAGGAGTCAATCCTAAATCCTTGAATATCTTTAAAAGCGCAAGGTAGAGTTTTATTAAAAACTAAATTTATGATGGCATAATGGGTCAAAAAACCGCGAGTTGGAGTACCATTTTAAGATTTACCGACGAACCACCTCATATAGCTCATAAAGAAGACCGAAAAATAGAACAAACTGCGTTTTTGGTTCCACCATCGAAGCCTTTGTTCATGAATTATGGGCATTTTTGTAAAAATTATTATTAAATTCATGCAATGAAAAATGCCTTAAAAGAGTATATAATTTACCCATCTTTTAAACAGCACCACTAGTTTTTTTTTAGTTTTCATAGAAATTTGAAAACTTACGATGCGTTTTTTACATTTATGAAAAATTTACGAATAAATGTAGTTCTTGGCACCTAAATGACAAAAGCATAGCCAAAACTTATTATTTATGCCCATAAAAGTAAAATATGGATATTTTTCTTTATACATGTTGATTTAAAAACTTAGAAAATCATGGTTATTGACCAAGTTATAGGTAAAATTCAAAAACAGTACGGAATACCCGATTTTAGGGGAAAATTCGACTTGCGCGACCTCTGCACGTCTTCCGAAAAATTTGAAAAAATCTCAAAAATACTTTACTCTATATGCTTTCAGAAAGTGCCGGTGCACCCGTGAAAATAATAAATAAATTTTTTTTGGGAATCCCTACTTTACACACTTTTTAGCCTCGCTCTTTTTGACAAACCCTGGTGTAAAGTGAATAAGTATCACGGGCCAATTATAAGCTTATATAAAATAAATATGGGCATTTCCACAGCACGCACGCGACAGTCGTACGAATTTATTAACCTTCATCATACAAAAAAACAAAGAAAAATTTTAAAATAAATTTGTCCATAACTAGTTTAATTTAATTGTTTCCCCATAAAAATATGATCGAAAAAAGTGTTTTTAAGTACTTTTAATTTTTTGGTCTCGGTGGACCTTTCTGTGGAAATGCCCATATGTATGTCTTTCTTTTCCAAATGGACTGCTTTCAGGAGTAACCATTTTTGATTTCAATAACACTAGGCAACAAGGTCCACTATATTGAAGGGTTTGTAGCCATCCTAGATAATTTTAGTGTGCAAAGCACGACTGCGTTTTAAGAAATGGTCCATCACGTCAAGATTTTTAGTAATTTGAGCTTAAAGTTGCTAAATGTGCATATTTTGACAATTTATTATGAACGTTTTGTGTAGTTCCATTTCGTTTGATTTGGCTCGCTTTGATATTATCTTAGAGTACTATTTCTTAACTTCAAACTAAACTATTCCACGTAATTCTACGATTTTCTTAACCGAAGATATACCTTTTTGAATACATGTCCTCCAACTCACCATATTTTGAACTGCAATGGATTTGGTTTTCAATTTGCATAAGAACTTAATAAAAATTCCTTGCCAACTATAGTGAGTTTGCATTGATTTTTGGCAGTAGACAATTCAACGAATTATAACACGTGTATTAAAAATGGTATATCTCCTCGTTAAAAAATTCCAAAAATTTTGAGGGTAGTTTACTTTAAACCTAAGGAGTAGTTCTTTACGATAATATCAAAGATAGTTTAAACATTAGTAAGGGTTCCCCACAAATAGTGCAGAAAAAGGGTCAAAATATGCATTTTATGAAAATTAAATCTCAAATTACCAAAGATCTAGACCAAAAACCCAAAAAATGGGGAAAATAACGACCTCATAACGATCGGGATTCCATCGAAATTATACCTTGCCATTCACTTGAATGGCCGTTAAACATCTTGCTGTTTTACGTCTTTGCTTAAACATTATCAATATACTCGTATATCGAGCGATTATCAACAATCGTTTACAGTATTTTAACTCATATTCCAAGTTTGTTAGCTTTGCCTTCTTGACTTGCACTCTCCCATCGAAAAATTCAAAATGAAAGATACTTTCACTGAAATTGTCAATATTTTCATACTTTAATAAGAGCTTTGAAAAATCACATTGAATGTAGTATGTATGTATGTATTTATAGTTTGTGTGTATATATTTTCTTGCATATATGTATAACTGGAATTCCCTTCTCAACTTAAAGTTACGACATAGTCAGAAAAATATCAACAATAAAAAAAGTGCTACAAACTAAAAACAGTAGAAAATGGTATGTTCGATCGTATTAGGATCTGTAAAGAATGTTAAATTTTGGTTTCAGAGGAATTAGTTTCTTAAATAAAAACTATTTTATACAATTTATTATTATAATATTTTTAAGAGATTAATAGAAAGTCTTGATGGAGTTGATTTTGAAGTTATAACTAAATAGAAGAAATCTCTAGCCTAGTACAAAACAGAAACAAAACTTGTAGAATTTACAACATTTACAAGGACTGCCACAAGCGGTGGGTGGTTAGCAGTTGTGTCGGCTCATCGCTGCATATCGCGTCGCTTCAGCACATCGAAAATCACGTCGGATGAATTTTGCTTATTGCCCGCATCATTGCCCGACTCGTCTTCTGAATCCGTTTGTTCCAAAAGCGGCACAGTGAGTGTCGAGTGTGATCCAACATGGACACCCGGAATAGAATTACCTCCTCCTCCCTCATTGAAATTGTACTCTGCGTTCATATCGTCATTATCATTGTCCAAATGCAGCGTTTGTTGTTGCTTATCAGCCTGCGACATGGTGTTGTATTTGTGCATCAAGTGGCACACTATGCCACCCAAGCAAACAACAATTCCCACAATGTTGATGAGACTCAGATGTTCGCCTTTTTGTGTGACAGCCAAAACCAATTGACAAATATCCTTAAAGATGCCAGCTATAGAGAGTGTTAAGCTGGAGGTTTTGCTGAGCACCAAAAATTCGCTAACCTCCATGAAAAAGGCTATAAGCGCACCTAAGGTTATACGGGCCATGGTCCAAATGATTTCCGCCTCGGAAACGTTTTTAAGATTCTCCAGCACCATATGGAGGCGACCACCTAGAAATAGAGGAAGTTAGAATGTGTAGAAAGTGAAGTAGAATATACAGGAGATAACATAGCTATTTTTTTTACTCCAATCCTTCCTTATTCTAATTAAAATGTATGCTGAAAATTAATGCTGAGGATTTAGATATCTATTGTATGTCCAAATTATAAATCTACATCAAATCTACATCAGATAAGTAAGGGTAACAACACCCTGAACTATTCGACAAAAATATTCAGCCTTGTTCTCAATTCCTCTTTCTTTTTTGACTAAGCCAGCAAAATCGGTTTGGAATTTCTGCTGCGGAAACAGAATGTTGCAGAAGAGAAATCTCAAAGAGATCAGTCATCATTGTTTTTGAAATATGTGATATATCGATGTTTTCTTGACGATATTCCGATATAAAGTATCATTTGGCAATATAGTCAATAAGTCATATTCTTTGTGACAAAAAAAAGGGCCATTGTGTCTTCTCACTTGACAAATTTGAAAACAGTCTAAATGGTTCTGCCTCTACACAAGCGCACACACAGAACATAGAAAGACTTGGGCGGTACGTGACATTTTGGCCGAAAAAAATGCATTATCTCGGATATTTGGCGAAATTTATGATTTATAAACGGTTCCCAAATCATAAGGGCAGGACGATGGAAATTTTTTTATAATATTCTGAAATGAGTTATAGTAGTCCATTTCTTCGAAAGAATATTACGACTGAAGACTCGCTAAATGATTACATTTATCATTACTGTGGATACCGTGGGTTCATCGGGTGGGGCCAGTACCGAATCAGGACTAAAAACTTGGTTTTCCTTACTTGCTTTACTGTCATGAACTTAACACAGGCATAAATTGTAGTACTGAATTTCATCATGTACTGAAGCTATTTCTAATGATTATGCCCTAAATTATCACTTCGAAACTCATTTCTGAGACTTTTTACTCAGGAAAGGTTCTACAGCAAAAAATGTGCAGGTTTCAATACTATTTCGCACTTTGTGTACCTTGAGGCCCTTGCTTAAGGATTTAAAAGGTTAGGGGTAACCCAAGAAAATGTAATAAGCCCTTTTCTGATCTAGATTCAAACTTAGACTTGTCAAAATTTACTTCAGCCCTTGATATCAAATTCCGACAATTAAATTATCATAATTTCGTGAAAGTTCTAACATTTCCTTTTTGGATTATTTCTCAGCACTTTCTCTAATTTTTAGTTTTGATTTAATTATAAAAAAGCACACAAACCTTCAATGCCAATTACCAATGGCAAAAGTGAGGCAATCATCCAGGGCTGCATATGATAAATCATATCGATGGGATTATGAAGACCCAATTTTGATTTTTGCATTATAAACTGGGCAAAACTCCAACGCACGCCGCTGCTCAGTGAGGCAAAGAGTATGAACAAGAAGCCCACTGTTTTAAAATCAGTCGATTTATAGGTGAACAAGAAAAGGCCGGTGGTTATCAGGCCGACAATGCCCACAAGCGACCAGCTCTGAAATATAAAAAAACAAAATTAATTTAGCAATTTCCTTCACTTTATCTAAAACCCCATACGCACCTTCTTTTCCAGACCCAAGATGATGGCAAATAGCAGTATAAAAACTATAGTCGTTGATTTAGTCATCGTGTACAACGAGATGGGCACCAGGGCCAAACCCCAGTTGGAGAATCCAATGTCAATGCCACTGGCCACTCCAGTGGGTGCCATTTTACGCACAGCCACACGCCAGTCCAGCTGAATTCTGGACTTGCCCGCTCTCAGCTGATACACATGACGCACGAGAGCGGCCAAGAGGAATTTCAAAATCAAATGATACGTAACGATGGTCAAGGGAAAGGGAATCGCCCGATTGATGCCCGTTTGGTAGAAAGTCAGTGTGATGGACAATATGAGATACACGAGAATGATGACCAATGTGCAGAGGGCCATTTGCATGAAGCGTGCATCTGCATGTGGTCGGGTTGTTGTCATAATGTTGCCACTTTCCGGCGACGTGGCTCCCTCCGTTGCTCCGAGTGTGTTGATATATTTGAAATTCGCTTGTCTGCCATTCTGCCCTGTCTTTTTGTTGTTATCCACATACAGTTCTACCTCTTCGCACTCATCGTCTTCGCTGCCGCCGCCACCCTCTGCAGCAACAGCTCCTCCACCACCGCCGCCCACGCCATCTGCAGAATTGAGACGCTCATATTTCGGCGCTACCATTATCAAAGTTACTGGTGTTGGTCGCTCTCTGGAACACTTGCTGAGTTGGTAGTTTGTAGCAACAACTACAACCATTAGTTTCTTATCTTCAGGCCGATGGGACATCACCTCCATATGTTAGACAGTTGCACGCTCTCTGCTCGCAATTGTCCGCTGATATCGTTATCTGCGTGCGGGAGTAACGTACGACAAGTGAACGTAAATAGAATTGGATATTTACGTATTCATTTTTTTTGTGTTTTAACTTGTCTTTTTGCTTGTCTTGCCGTCTGTTTGCTGCCAACTGTTTATACACTGTTGTTGTTGGTTTCTACCTGATTGTGTAAGTGTTGGTAAACGTTCCGCGGACAGATTCGGCGATATATCGATGGGTTTTGCGCAACTATCGGCTAACAAATTAACCCTATAATGACAAAATTTGTAATGCCTTTTCTAATTACTTGAAGCTACATACTGGACAATCCATATAAACTAAGCCACCCGAATTTTCGTTTTGAAACAATTTTTTAATGAATGTTACCAGGCCCGTCGACAGGGAGGGGGAACGGAGTGTTCCCCCCGGGCCCGGACTTCAGAGAGGGGCCCGGAGCCCCGGATTTTTGGAGAAAACCTAAATAAACTATATACAACAAAACCCCCGGGCCCGGAATCTCCTTTCAACGGGCCTGGATGTTACATAAAAGTATTGGTAATTTTCTAGAACAGGGACCTGTGCTCAAAAAATAGCCTTCTTTTTAAATAAATTTTTAAATTTACTGTTTTTGCACCAAATTAATGCATGAGCTTTTGGTCAAATGTAAAAAAAAAAAAAAAATTACAAGTTTTGAAAGACTTACCCCTAAAATCAAAGGGAAGTGTCTATTATAGGTCCATTTGCTTAACAAATTTAAGAAGAATGTCCTTCGATGGACCGCGAATTATGAAGATTATGTGCAAAAGAGTTTAAAAGTACCTATCGACAAACTTTTGAAATAAACAACAGTTAATGTAAATAGCTCTCCACCTAATCCGGAAAACACATACAATTTTCAAAATAATATAGCTTTTGAACGGTGTAAAGGATTTTACCCATATATTTGTTTTTTTTTTCTCATTTGGCTTTCGCATCAACTTTTGTTGTCAGCCGACTTGATTAATTGAATCAAAAATGTTTTTAGGTATTTTTTCGTGAACTTGTCGAAAAAATATATAAAATAACTCTCAGAGTGATCAGAAGTAATTAATTTGAATACAAAAATCTGTTTTTTTTTTCTTGAAGAGGGCCACTCGATATTTGATTTGAATATTTTTTTTTCAAATACTTATTAAGTACATTTCGCCATTTATTTCAAGATGGAAGCTGGGTAAAAGTTTTCTTGTATTTCCAATTTTTGATTTTTTCTTTTTTTTTCTAATATTATAGACGAAATGTCCCAAAAAAATGAACATTTAATCAAATTATTGTTTAATTTTGTTCGACGCGATATAAAACTATAATCATTCTTGAACATCATCCAAATTTCGACCAAAGATAACAAGAAGGCAAACGATAGAAGAAGTATAAGAATTTTAAGTTTAGTGTAAATGCTTGCATCACAGGCAGATTTTTGAATGTGTTTCAATTAGCGTCTAGAACCTGACTTTTGCTGCTTTTGCTTTCATTCCTTGGAAATAACGTCCTCATCAACTGCTGCAGAATAACGCTTAAATGGTAGTCGATTGTCCAATCCGGGAATGTAGCAGTGCTGCTTTTGGATACCAGGAATTGTTATTTGGCGATAAAACGATAAGTTTTCAATTCTTTCAATCGCTCACAAAGTAGATCGGTGAATTCATTCGTTGGATGTTAAAAAGCCATGGGAAAATCGGAGAACGATTTTAAAATTGATCTGTCGTTTGTTATCCAGGTTCAAAAAAGTTTAAAAAAAGCTTAAATTTTTTTCTAATTGGTATATCTTTGTTTAGAAAAAATCGTATAGTTTTTAGGGGCCATTTATTTAAAAGTTAAGATACATTACTTAACGATGATTTCATAGAAAGTTTGATAACAATTGTGTTTTCACCTCAAAACATGTTTAAAAGTGGTCAGCCTATGCATTTTTTTTATGACAAAATGACAATGGATTAGAATATCGCCTAAAAAATCACAAAAAAATAAAATAGGAAGAATTGTCATGCTGTGAAGCCCTTATCTAGCCCCTTCTGTTGCATTCAAAAAAAAGTGTCGTTTTACCTAGTATGTAGGTCACTGTGCGTTCTTTAATAAATGCATTGTTTTGCTTTGCCAATTGCAGTGTGAACTTTTAACTTAATTTATATGTCTTCACTTGATTGCTCTTCACATATCTCCATAGTTATGCCGTATTCAGCTGCTGCAGTACAATGGGCGCTAAATGGGTAAAAATTTGGTTTATTACAACAATCTCATGCGAATTTACATAAGCAAATCCTTACCCAAGCGAATAGCTGCAATCAAAGAGCCAAAAATAAAGAAATTGAAACGTACTTCGGCGGACACACGTTTCTGCTCTTCAGCGGGATCAGGTTGAGCTTGTTGCAGGCGAAACATATTGCGGGCAGGTGAGTAATTTAATTAATATTTCTTTTTTTTTTTTAGGTTACTTTATATATATCGATGACCGATGGAAAAAACGATATTTTTACTTGCTGTGCTGTTAAGAGCCGAGACTGTTAACATTAACATTTATTTACTGTTGTTATCATAGGGTCCGGGATGCCATTGGTCCGCGTGAGTGGTCTGTGGTAGCGTAAGGTAAGGTCCGCGAGATGTTCGTGGTGGCAGTTGTATAATGCAGAAAAGAAAACATTGTTACTGAGTGAGTAATTTCCTGATAAAATGTTCTTGAAAGACTAAAACTTATTGTGCATAATTTATATAATTTATTTTTTATTTGTTTTTATTTAGATAATCAAAAATACAATTTTTTAACTTTTTAATTTTTAACTTGCAATTTTTGACTGGCTCGAGGTCTTGTTATGCTGTTCGCATAACTTTAATTTTTAAATTTAAAACAATTTTCTAATTGACCAAAAAAGTATATATGTATAAGTAGCAGAGAAACAAGTTCTGACTTACTGGGACCGTTCTGCCTCTCGTTTTACCTGTGACTTGCATAAGGTGCTAGGACGTCTGATTTTCAGTCAACTAGATCATACGCTAGACGCGACTTCGCCCGCATTTGTGTATGTAGATTCTCCAAAATTTATAAGTCACTTAATCCATACTTTTGAGAACGCAAAATCTTGATGTGATTTGAAATGTTCCGTTTTTCAGAACACTTAAAACTAAACACAAAAATGGAGGAAAGCTAACTTCGGCTCGGCCGAAGTTTATATACCCTTGAAGCTCATGTATATTTTCAGGACGGGCGCCTACTAAGACTGTTTTTCAAACCTAAATTTTCTATGGCAGCTGTACTATACAGTCTTCCGGTTTCGACCAAACTTAGTGAAATTATAAAATAGCATATATGCTTTGAATGGAATCGGCATCAGACTTCGTAAAACAAGTAAGTGAGCTGTAGTCGAGTGCCCCGACTACAAAATACCCTGTTCCCTTGGCTTCTTGTGTTTTCATACACATACACACACACTTACACATACACAACCATATACTGACATCACCCCTCTTCAAAAATGGATTATATAATCGGTGTTTTTGTCCGATCTTATTGATCTTTTCAGAATAGAATTGGGCTTACTTGTATAAGTTTGAGGTCTATCTAAAAATTGGGCCTGGTTTTGTAGGGAAGGGAAGGAATTTCCGAATCTGAAACAAACTCTATCATACCTTTTTTTTATTCTTATAGTCTCGAGACGGTGGGAGGAGTGCGATAAGAATATATATTTATAGGGTCGCTTTCTCCGTTAATACTTTTGCACAACTTCATGTCCCCCTTTTCCCATTTTCAATGGGACAGTTATAAAAAGACATATTCGTCCTCTACCATGAAGCATCTCTGGCAAAATTCCAAGCGAATCGGCAAGTCTGCTGCGTTCAGTTTGTTGGCCATTTGAATTTTACATGGGAATAACTTCAAATCATTGTGCATAATTGACTGCAATGAGTGTCTGCTTTTACCCATTGGAGCAGATAAGTTCCTTGTCGAAACTCTTGGATTGTTTTGTATGGCTTCAGCTACCGCAGCGATTGTTTCCTCCGTTCGAACTGAAGGGTTTCGACTGTCACACGCTCGGCCAAATTGTTAACAAGTCTCATTATGATCTGGTCGGAGGATCGCTGCCAAACGTGCGCCTATACTCTCTTTGAACCGAAACTACGGACTCCAGGGCGTGATAGCGGCGGACAATCCAAATTCTTGTTTCAGTGTCCCAACTATCCATTTTCCATAAATTTTAAGATCAATCTACAAAACAACTTTCATCTTTCATCAGCCACCCTGTATTTGAAGATTTTCAAAATTTTCCTTCCGTTTTAATACGTAAGTTTGTCTCATGTCAAAACTTTTCCTTAAACAAACTACAAATATTCCCTAATTAAGGGTTAATAAAATTCCACTAAGCCCGCAAAAGAATTTAAAACTTTCAAATCAATCGAATAAACGTGCTAGTATTTTGGTTACATCTGTTTCGATATTTCTGTAGTATTTTTTGGTATTTTCATAGTGGCCGCCTGCGGTCACACTGGTGCGTATCCTGCGATTCCTTTTCAGTTGCCATGTCCTTTTCAGTTGATTTCAGCAGCACAATCTCGTCGCGACCAAAAACCGCGTCATTTTCACCCAATAAAAATAAATCAAAGTAAAATATATTGTAAAGGGAAACCAACAACAAAATTGAATAACAACAACAACAACAATGTGGTGTAGTGTAGACAAGTGAAATGATTTGAGTAGTTGCAAAAGCCGTTAAAGCAGCCACAGCAGCAGCAGCAACAACAACAACAACAACAACAGCAACAAAGTGCTATCAAATTATCAGGCCTAGTGATACCAGGATACTGCCAAAAGGCGTACACAAAAATGTCGACAATTGTGGAACAGGTGAGAGAGAGAAAGATTCCGACTAATAAGTATGCAAAGTCCAATTGGAAAACGTTTACCATGGAAACCCAGGCCTAATGCATTAAAAGCTTATCAGACATTAAGCCAAATGTTACGGTATTTATACTTGAAAGAGCGCCCGCCGACTGCGTAACACACAGTGTCTGTCAATTTATGTGTGTATGTGTGTGAGTGTGTGTGTGTTGTTTTTGCATTGCCATGCCAACGGCAGTTACTTCCGTGAAGCCCCTGCTGCCAACTCGCTTTCGATTTGACAGTAAAATTCGATTAATTTCTAATCTGTGTGACAAGTGCAGACGATTTACATACACACATACATTGACAAATATAAATAGCTGCGAATTTCATTTCCCCCCCATTTTGATTTCACACAAACACATCGATACGCCATATAATTGACATTTTGTTGCATTTGTAAAATTCCTTCAACTCTTGACGTCATAAGTTCATTTGGCTTGGCTTTAACTTTTCTAAACGTATTTTAATTTCACTCAAACTTAAATCCCACTCACCAGTCACTTCCTTATTTTATTCTATTTCCTTTTTATTTAACTTCATTTTTTTTTTCTGTGTTCAGGAATTTTCTTGGTTGTCAAAGTCAGGACAAACTTTTGTTGCATACTTCTTGGGGCTGCGCATGTAGCGCGAGTCATTACGTTTTATAGACTTTATAAGAACTTGCAGTTTGCTTGAAAAGTTTCTGCTAGGTGGAAACGACATATACTACACATATATACTTTTGTTGTAAATATATAGGAATGTACCTACATATATGCGTGTATGCATTCATTTGATCCAACTTAAAGTTTTCGCCGACAGATAAACATTTTTTACAATTTTATACCGGGGAAAGCCATTAAAGATAACATGATTACGCCATTAGGGATAGCAAATATTTGGTTAAAGTTCAAACATTGTTGAGTTATATATGTATGGCATTCCGAAATGTTCTTCAATATTGGAGAAATTAAGAGTACAAATCATGCACAGTGGAGTAATGGCACATTAATGGAAGAGTATGAAAAGGTTTCCATAAGTCCCCAAAAAAACAAATTTTTTACAACATTTTTTAAAAAATCAAGATCTCTGTATTTTAATCAGAGAAAATCCAGTACAATACATATTTTCAAATGTGAAGCGTGTCACAAATTAAAAAAAATTTTTTTAAAAGTTCCAATTTTTCGCTTAAATGGGAAACCTTTTCAAAATACCAGGCTACTAGATAAGATGACTAAAGTTGAGAGATTGGAATCTGAAACGTACAGTTTTCTCTTCTATAAACTAGTAGGCGACATTATTCTTGACACTTTACATATAAAGTCCTAACAGTTTAGTTCAAAATCCAATCGTTTATACGAAAATCTCTAGAGGTTTCTGGAACACACCCGATAGATTCTCTTTGAAGTTCGTTTCGAAATTATAAATACTTGCAATCTTGTAACAATTTGTTTTTGGATCAGTGGTTAAAATCGGAACCGCTATTCCATAACAGAAATATACACTGCATATCTGTGGAATAGGTTCAGCATGTTGCCATAATTTCTTTGTATCTCTTAACCAATCTAGTGAAAGTTGACCGCTTTGCTTAATATTTTTAAGAGCGTTTTATTGTGCCTTTCATTAGCTAGAAAGAACTAACGGAGTGTTGGTTAATTTCTAAGATTGCTTTGGACTTGTTTTTCTTGAAATACATTGCATTATAGCAGTCACTTGAATAGGTTCAATCGAAACAGTTTTAATTGTCTTTAGATTATCATGGGCGGTTTCATCTAATATTTATATAATACTGTTTAAGCTGAGTGACAGAGATGGAGAAGGTTCAGATAAGTGCTAAAAGAATGCAATTTGGACAGGAGTTTCCTTATGCTCTAGGTCAAATACTGGAAAAAGTTGCGTGGATATGGAATTTTCAAATATTTTCAAATTTCGTGACTTGAAATTCGGTTTGTAAACTTTCATAAATCGCAATTTTGACACGTGTTATTTCCCAATTTGGAAAATCAATAAAATTCTCGGGAAATTGATATGCAAAATCTGGATTTTCATCCGATTGACCAAATTGTCGAACAGTTTTAGGTAAAGTGAAATAAATTGAAATGCGATTTTCCGATTCTTGTAAATTCGCCTTAAGGATAAAATTCCAGGGAAAGCGTCGGAAAAGTTTACGGTTGGGAAAATTTTCCATTTTTTTTTCATCCGCATTTACTTGAACTCGGGTTTGTCAAGCAAATGTATGTGCAATATTTGAGACACGTATTTTTCCCGATTTCAGAAAATCTGCTCTGCAAGAAAATCTCAGTGTAATTTGATATGTCAGTAATTTATCTTTAGGCATCTGATTGTGAAATTCGGTTTGTGTAAGGATAAGTAAGTGAAATTAATTGAAATGTATTTTCATGATGATGGAAATTGGAAAATTTCCGGAAAGCGTAGGAAAAGTCTGTATGGTGAGAATTTTATTTTGTCGTCATTGACTTTAATTTTCAAGCAGATTTGTTAACATAATTTTGATAAATATTGTACAATTATTTTTCCAGATTTAGTGAAAAATACGAGGTGTAAAGGAAAATTCGGGGTTAAATTCGATATGCGATATCTTTATTTCTATCGATTGTTTGAAATTAGGTTTGTAATGGAAAGTAAGCAATGATAGTAGTTTGTTAAGGTTATTTTTGAAGTTTGAAAATTTGACTTAAGGTCGCACTTTGTAGTCTAAACCTAGCCATGTTTTCTATCATAAATACCTTTCAAATTGGGAGAGTCTCGTTGGTATAAAAAAAATTTTGTTGAAAAATGGTTCACAGTGTTATTAATATCGTTTTGGATAGAGTTGATCCCGAATGGATCATTAGAAAGACATAATTGATTTTAGTTTTGCTTCAAAAACTATCATAATTTTTTTCTGTTTCATTCAAGTACTCATAAATATTATCGTTTCGCACATAAATCCTATTCCCCCCCCTCGAAATATATGCCACCATTTCAGCTTTACTTCAAACTTATAATGAAAGATATCCATGTTTGGTACTTTAATTTATGTGGCCATAAAGGCCAAACACCTGATGTACATAAGCAGATATGTACATACAAATACACTCTTGTTCCCACCCCATCAAGTGCAATACATAGGCTAACTATGCGCTCCCCTTCAACCCGCATAGTTGGCGCTGTTACGTGAGAGGCTTCTTGTGCCTTTCTTTTTTTTTTGTTTTTGTGCGCCATTTTGTCAGAGCATAAATTACAACTTCAGGGCTACCCACCTGACTAACGGAAGGGTGTACAAGGAGGGGGGAGCTCACTCAGAACGTCTGTTGCTGGTGCGGCTGCTGTCACTGTCGCCGGTTGTTGCTTACATAATGTTAATGATGCTGCTGCCCAGGCGGAGACAGGGAACGGGGAAACGGGACGCATTTCATGACGTTTTGCCAAAACAAAAGTCAACGGGAGAAAAACTCGCGGCGTGACCTCTCGCTGGCACTGTAGTTGGATGTGTCTGTGTGTGTGTGTGGAGAGTGTGGCCTCCCCTTTCTAGTAAACAGAACGTGCATCCTTTCTTGTTGGATTGTTTGCTGTCCTTGTTGCCTGGTTGTTGTTACTTAGGTGTGTTTTTGTCTTTTGTTTCGGAATGAAGTTGAAATAGAGAACACTAAATTAAAGTTTATTTGAGGAATTTGCAGGAAAGTAATTCGAAATTGGGCTAATTATTCTATATTAGATAACCTTCTCTGCTTATTTTGGAGTTGATTAGTTTAATGGTTCTGGCTTAAAATAATGGAATTCTTGAATAAAAACTTACTCTCTAATCTCTTATTTGTTTACCTTCACCTCTGGCCTTATTAATATATAACAGAAATTGCAACAAAATTTTATTTATGTGTCTAGGACTTCGGGGCACTTCTAGCTTATATTCAAAATTAACTTCTTGTATTCTCTTTTATGGTTTCCCCTCTGCATATATTTTTGCTGACCCTGCATAATATTTCACTTTGGCGGCATAATCAAGAGTTTTCCGTTGTGAGTCACATGGCGTATGCGTAATGCAAAAGTGCATCCACGGCAGCTTCCCCAAGGATAATGGTTCTCTAGTTTTGTCTCGTTATACTTATTTGCACACACACACAGAAACACACACGTATTGAAAGACAGAGAGGAAGAATGCCCCAGGGGTGGTAACAGCAGCTTGGTTCATGGCCTCCATAAGCCATATGAGCTGCGAAACCCTAATGCATCCCTCTGGCTGCCCTGATCAAGGTCAAATTGAACTGTTTAGATTTAATTTATGGTTGCATCACACTTAAACGCTCATAAAAATTTCAAAAAGTTGCCTAAACACCTGCTCATCCTTCCTAAAGGCAATATTTTGCTTGCCTGCCTCTGTTTATCTCCTTCTTTGTCTCTGTTTCGTATTTTGATTGCTTTTACACACACACACACACACCGAGGTGACTCAATGTCTTGCTCATTTCCTTTGGTATAGACCAAAAAACTATATGCGTTTGAGTCTCAGTTTCTTTATCTTTCGGCACAGTGGTTAGAGGGTGGTTGGGTATTAGCAAGGGGGTTGGTGAAGGTGATGGAGCATGGATATTCTTTGTGAAATGAAAGTGGTTTGTTTTCATTCTCTGTGTATGACAGACAGATGGAGAAAGAAAGAGAAACACACTCAGAAAGAAGATGGAAATGAAAAAGTTATAAGTGTATGACTTCATATGAACCCTGGCACTTTGTCAGTTCTTTAATTTACTTTTTTTTCTGGGAATGATTAACATTTCTCTTTGTCAATTGATAAGGGGAATTAATTGGCAAGCTGATTCGGTTTGAGTAATCAATATTAACTTCGATACTGGCTTGCTGAGTCAATACTTGGGTGGGAATCTAGGGTTGTTAACTTTTTATGATCTCCTTTAATTCTTAGGAGATGCGCACGCATCTGCCTATTCCAGTGCTGGTCACGATTGGATATTCCAACACTTTCACAGAAGAATTTTTCATGTCAGACAATTTTTATTATTAAATAACGCCCGGTATAACGCCCCCGTTCACTTTGAAAAGCAAAAAATCGATCGCGAGCGTTATTTCCTTTACAAAAGTGAAATAGGGGTGCATGTAAAAGCGCCCGCTAACATAACTCCCTCGGGCGTTATTCACTTTTGTGATTTAGAAAAAAAAAGCAAAACAAACTGTTAATTACCAAATTTGGAGGCGATCCCAATTAAAACAAAAAAGTTTTTCACTAGAACTTCTTTTTCGGCCGATCATTCATACTGCAGCTATATGCTATAGTCATGCGATTTTGACCAAACTTTGTAGAATCGTGTTAAAGTATATAAAATAAATATAAGCCAACGTAAGGGACTTTTCCACTAAAAACAAAAAGTTTTTCTCACAGGAACTAGTTTTTCGCCCGATCATTCCTATGGGAGCTATATGCTATAGTCATCCGATTTTGACCAAACTTTGTAGAATTATGGGAAATAATAAAACAAATACATATAAAAAAAAAATCCCCCAAAAGATTAATTTTAATAAGAGAAAAACCCCAACCAAAAAAATAATATTCTTGATTAGCATGACGAGCTGAGTTGATTTAGCCATGTTCGTCTGTCCCGTCCGTCTGTTTGTTTCTATGCTATCTCCTCCGTCAGTTTGAAGTCATTTGAAACGATCATAACTATGCTTTTTAATGAAAACGCCTCCAAAGTCTTCTACTTTATTCTTTCCCATGATTTCACTAAGTTTGGTCGTAATCGAATGACTATGGCATATAGCTGCCATAGGAACGATCGGTCGAAAAATTAGTTCTAGTGAGAAAAAGTTTTTTGTTTTTTATTGAAAACGTACTTATCATTGGCATATACTTATTTTATAGACTTTTACACAAGTCTACAAAGTTTGGTAAAATCGGATGACTATAGCATAAGCTGCCATAGGAACGATCGGTCGAAAATTAGTTCTAGTGAGAAAAAGTTTTTTGTTTTTATTGAAAACTTCCTTGGCATACACTTATTTTATATACTTTTACATGATTCTATAAAGTTTGGTCGGAGGAGGATTTATGGACCTGTAAAAGTTGGCGATGAGTTCCCCCCCCCGTAATTTGTATGAACAACGAACACTAATCTAGTCAAGCGCATAAAACAACAGCGGCTGCGCTGGCTTGGACATGTTACTCGTCTGGATGAAGCAGCTCCACTAAAAAAAGTGTACAGTTGGAAGGCAACGAATTAGGGAAAGCAGGAGGTGTAGGACGACCAAAACTTAGTTGGGAAAAACAAGTGCTGAAAGACATTGACGCGCTTGAACTAACCAACTGGTGCCAGGTCGCACAAGACCGAGCAAAGCGTAATACCAGCGGCCGAAAACATTCAAACGGTGGTGTAGAAATTTCGGGCCAAATAAGAAGAGGAAGAAGTGAGGAAAATCTTTTTTGTTTTTAATGATATTTTATATACTTAAACTTATTCTACTCTAACAATTCTAAAAAGTTTTATCAAAATCGGATAACTCATGATGGATTAAAGTTTAAGTTAAAGTAGCTTTTGCCTGAAGTTCTTTATCGCATCTTATATAGCTATTTATCAGATAGAACCTTTGTTGTTGAATGTTGTTCAGGTACTCGTACCAGTTCAAAACCGATTACTGCTGGTGTTCCGCAAGGAAGTGTCCTTGGTCCTGTGCTTTACTCTATTTATACTGCTCACATGCCTTCGCCTCTGCCTTTAACAAGACAAATGTCCAGCCCTATTGAGCTTATGCTGGCAACATATGCTGATGACACTGCCATTTTATCGACAGCTAACACTCAAGAAGATGCTATTGCGAGTTTGGACCAATTTCTCAACACTATCACGGATTAGGCCAGGAAATGGTGTATAAGAATCATTGCATCAAAAACATAGCATGTTATTCACACATGGCGGAATGTACAGCAGCCTATCTTGTCGCCAAGGGTCATGGATCAGCAGCTGGTTACTGAAAATATTCATCCATATATTGGTGTTAGGATGGACAAGAAACTGCTACTGTTGGAAAACTGCAGAATAGGGCCAAAAAACTAAATTGGATGATCTCTGGCGACAGTAAGCTGACCTCAAATACGAAAGCTATCCTTTATAAGCAGCTAATCTCACAGATTTGGCAGTATGCAGTTCCAGTTTGGGGTTCTGTGATTTGTGAGTCCCCTTTTCACCGAATTCTGGCTGCGCAAAATAAAATCTTATGGACCATTACGGATGTACCTTGGTATGTCAGGAATCGCACGATTAGAGAGGATCTGAGAGTGAATCCGATTGTTAAGGCATATGAAACGGCTTACGAAAAGTATTGGGACCGTATTCGATACCATTCAAATGAAGAAGCCAGTAAAATTGCTACAGGCAAAACTCAAAATGCAAAAAGTAATTGTCAAACTCAACAGTTCAACACTTTAGCCAACTCAGCAGATGGTTCCTCATATGCCAACACCACCGATTCAGCGTCCGCTTTGGCAATGCTTCAGCCTAGTCAGCAGCAGCAACAAACATCTGATAACAAACACGTCAGCCAAAGTAACCATACTGCGTCAACAGCAGCAGCAAATTCGATTGGCTGTTAATGCTGATGAAGAATAAATTTACTTTTATAGGGTGAGCTCCTACCTTTACATACTTTTGGATGGATTATGGATGGTTCGGATTCTGAAAACTTGAAAAGAACTAAACCAAAATGAAAACATACTTTTGCGGGTTTCTTCGTAATTGCGCTACAAAAATTTGTTCAACAGTTGGTGGTTTGCAGTTCAATTGATTTACAGTTCATAGCGTGGCGCAGTAGGCGGTCATTCTATTTGATAGCTTAGCATTTTTAGTTTCTGATTCGTTTTGTTTTTCCATCTGTTTTTCAAATTTCAATTGCATTTCATTTGCCTGTTTGCATTCTTTATTTCATGCATATTAAACGTTATTTATTGATTATTGAGTCTATAACTGCTCTTTATACACAGTGGTGATCATTTACAGTTCGGTACCTGTTACGATGGCAAAAAGAGGTCGGCGCTTTCAGAGAGTAGTTCGAATCAGAATGATTGAAAATCGTACGCGACGGTCAGGAGAGCTCAACAAAGCTTTTAGTGAGCAAGAACCATTGAGAGAAGTAATGAAGCAATATAACAACGTGCCGCTATTGAACGAAAACGTTGGCAACAATCAATTTTTCCAGTAAACATTTATTCGATTCGGTCAGATTCGGAAAGAACCGCCTAGATGGTGTTCAACAAGGTTAAATTACTAAAGTTGGGTCTACCATCAGAGCCATTGCCCATGCTGCTTTACGGTGAATCCCCTAATTCGAACCATTTCTTTCAATACATCATGATGTATATCAAAGATTTGGCCCAAACAATTAGCTTTATGGCCCACTGTGCGGTGTTGCTTAAGTTTCAGTAGAAAAAACTGTTTTCAAGTGCACAAAATATAAATAAAGTAATAAATTTTCAAAACATTTTGCAAGCATGGGCGGTTGGTGAGCTGAGAAATTGGCAAAAAAATAAACCACTTCTACAACAAACAATTTGTATCCACAGCAATGCGGTTGCCCTCGACCAGACCTGTTGCTATGCTCGAGTTTTTAACATAAATTAAATGAATATTTAATCATTGCTGGCAAATGTCTGACATTTGAGTAATTTCTTCCTTTTTTAATTTTGCAATAATCCCCAGGGTAAAGGCCTGGCAGAGAAAAGTGATTCATTTTGGACAAAATGCAAGGAATTTTCTGAGTCAAAGGTTGCAGGGATTGCTTCAACTTTTGTAACTTTAATTTTTATTCAAGCGGATGGAGATGTAAACATCTCGAGAAGCGAGAATAATTTTAATTCTGGGTTTCAAAAGAAACTTTCTAACTTTACATTAATCAACGATCTTTGCACTTCCGTTTGTGTGCCTTTCCCTTCCACATTTCACCTAGTTTTTGCACCACTGTTGTCCAAACAGCTTTGCACCACATTAACCATTATCTCTCTGTTATTGTTGCATTCGATGTTATTATTTTCCTCTGGCTTTTTGCAATTGTGTTTGTTGTCTGTGTTTTTTTTTTTTGATAGTCATTTTCATTTTTTTTTTCTCATCAATTTTTTTCGAGATTGAGATGTGCGTATGTGTGTGTGCGGCTTCTTTTCTCATTTTCTTGATTTTATTACTTTTACTTTTTACGATTTATTTGCTGAAATTGCTTATTTCCCTTTGCTGGCTTGGCAGTGCGACAGAAGGAGAGCGGGAGATAATATTGGCAGGGGGCTGGATTGTGTTGCTGTTGCTACTGTTATTATTGCTTCTGCATTGTTTCTTTGTCCGCAGTCTCTCCGGTTGCTGGGCAAATTCAATCAACGTTTTGTTTTTAATCGATTCCCTACGCTCAGAGTCCTTCGCTTTGACTTGTGCTCAAGTTTTATCAGTCACTATGCACACGAACATGAACACACACACACACACAGCACAGCTTCTTGTGCTGCTCTTTCAACTTTGTCCTTATGCCGTATGCGCAATATTTTTTCTTTCATTAATCATACGCCACGATGCACTCGCATAAATAGTTTTGGCATGCAGCGACAGTGCAAACGGATTTTCCAAGTTTCTGCACATGCACCAGCCAGTCACACAGCGAAAGCAGCAGCAACAGCAGATTAAGATTAAGTGGTGGGGGTATATGAACCAAAATAGCGAGAGAGAATGAGAAACAAATAGGTGCAATGTATGTACATAACAATTAACCTGGGCTTAATGCCGAAAGTGATATCGGTAGCGGTCACCTTAATGGTTATTAAAATACATATTGCGAATGTACCCTTGCTGAGCACTCGACAGAGGGAAGTCTATGATACATTAATGAAGGCAATTGATGATGGAAATTGTGATGGCCAGTGTAAAAAAAAAATTTTATTATTCGTTTTGGCGCACCGACATTGCGGTAGCAGTTGCTTCTTCTGGAATAGCGGCCACATTGTTAAAGGGATGTCGTACAGCTTATATTGCTTTATTAAAATTTTTATACCTTTAAACTATTGAACAACCGACATGCTAAATTGTAAAACACTCTTCAATGGCCAAAGTAATAGCATAGGCAAAAATTATCATTTGGGACGAATGCTGAATGGCGCACTAACGCGCTTTGGAAGGAATTCACCGAACATTAAAAGATCTCGCGATTTCCGCCAAACACTGCCAGTCATTCCACGATAGACTCCAGCCGATCAAATAAACGCTTGCCTCAAATCATCCAATCAGTGGAGCTATGTGAAGAAATTTCAGCTGTCAGCTAACATGAGAGTTGCATTGTAGAACGATCCATCTGCTCACAATTTCTCCAAGCAATTGCTGAATATCGGTAATGGTCGTGTCCCTGTCGGTGAATCGGTTTGATTTCATTTCCTCCTAATTTTTGCAATTTCCTCTTATCGAAAGACGAGCTCATCAAAAAAGTATTCCCGAACATCAGAAGTAAGAAGCACCCATTGACTGCATACATACAAACAAGACCTTTTTAGCATGCGGTCTCTGCAAATCGGTTGGCAAAAGACCAAGAGCGAAAAAGCCTAAATAAATGTGTTTTTCTCCGCACCCAACCGAAATCAATCAAAGAGCGCAGTTTAAGGTTGCTTCCGTCCCTCACGAAACCGGTTTTTTTTTAACAACTGCAAAGAGACCTCTGGATATATGGGGTGCTGTTAGCCAATTTGTCAAAAAGTCGGATTTGACTTCCGAAGAGAATTTTGCAATGATACGCAAAAAAGCAGAAGGAAAACGATTCAAAGAAGTAAAAAAAAAAAAAAAAAGAACAGCCACCAGTAAAACGTGCTCGTATATAGAAGAAAACAAGCCGGTTGCCGTCAACCAACTTTTACTTTTCATTGAAAATTATTATTTTTTTTTTGATTTAATAAAGAACAAGTGTTAGGTTAGGTTAGGGTGAGATGGCTAGGGACAATAAATTGTCCCTTCACTTAGAAGGTTCCTCCCGATTGAACCACTGTGAAATAAGTACAAATTTTAGAAGAGACAGAATCTCTATCTCAGATAGTTCCGAGAGGTTGAGTAGAAAGGGGTGACCAAGTGTTTTGAGTCTCCTTCTACTAAGTGCTGGGCAGTCGCATATAAGATGCAGTAATGTTTCCTCCTCATCTTTACACTTGCAGCTTCTACAAAAGTCATTGTGGGCGACTCCTAAGCGTGCTGCATGTCTACCGATAAGGCAGTGTCCCGTTAGGGCTCCGACCAGAAGTGAGATGTTTCTTCTACTTTGGCGTAAAAGGCTACTGGTACGTTTTAGGTCAAACGTGGGCCACGTGACCCTAGCTACAGCGCAAACAGGAAGGTTGTTCCATCGTTCAGTAGCTAGGTGCCAGGTTTCATTTCTTGTGATTAGTTTATAAGAGGCCAAGGGCATCCCTATCGTGCTCTTCTCCGGGAGGAGCTGGATGGTAGTGCCCTGTCTAGCCAAATGTTGCGGTGACCAGAACAAGTGTTAAAAAACACGAATTTTAAACTTTTAAACGGTTGGCTCATAACACTCCATAAAATTTCGAAATGTCACAGAATGAACTTTTTTTCAAAAACTAATGTTTAATTTCTAAATAGACTACATCAAAACAATTAAGAAATTCGACTAAGCCCGACTGTAATATACTCTGTACCTGTGAAGTGCTCGCCATCTTTGTTGCGACCGGTGCTGCCCATGTACAACCGATCTTTACAATTCCTCTGGCGGATCGATAAATAATCCTGGTTCCTAAATATGTCCAGAAGGTACGAACTTTCTATCTATAAAAAAGTGCGGGGGCTTGTCGAAAATTGAAAATAAACTTGATCTGCCTACAAGTATCAGAAGTTTTTGTCCCATACTTGTCAAACCTCAATCTCTTACCATCTCTGAGATCTGTTTGTTCATACGGACGGACAGACGGAACTGGCTAAATAAATTACGCTGTTGTTGCTGATCAAGTATATAGATACTTTATAGCAGCCATGCCCAGCCGTATTCTCTTTGGGTGCGTTTTGTTTTTGTAATTGCACATGACTGCTTTATAGGGTCGGAGATAATTCCTTCTGGCTGTTACTTGCTTTTGCACAAGCTTAATATACTCTGAGTACCTTTGGGCCTGGGTGTGGCTTAGCGGCTAGTGTGCGCGACCGCTGTGCAAGAGGCCGTGGGTTAGATCCCGCCTCGAAACACCTAATGAAAAAGTTATTTCTTTGAATAAACTTACACACCCGGTCACCCCTCACTGCTGTTGGCGCCAGTTTTGTAGTAATTAACCATGCAAAAGCTTCTCAAACTGCCGTTCGGATTATGCGTTAAACTGTAGGTCCCTTTCTCTTGTGCGAAAATTAGATCCCAATTAGAATCCCATGATTAATTTCGAACAACGGTAGCCTTATTCAGACCATTTTGCCTGTGTATTGCCTTTCAAAAAACGATTCCTGTTTTTCCTAGTGCTCTTGTGGCTGCGATCTATCGTCTCCTTATGGACTTGCTTCTTCCGTACGTTTCTTTATTCAAATAGAATGTTTTGTTTACACTGAGTGTTGCCGTTGGTAAGGCCGCTAGAGTTGCAAGGTTACATTTTAGCTTAGCGGGTGGTAAATTTGTCAGATGAAGAAAATTTTGTTAATTTAGCTTAAAAACCACTCGCTAAATATTTTATAACTTTATAACATCGCTTTTGCAATGTTTCTACTCTATGCAGTCAAGTTCGAAAAGGTTTGTGAACAAGCTTAAAAAATTAAATCGCTCGAAGTTCTGCGGCATGGCGATTATTATGTGTCGATTTGACAAATAGCTAGAAGCCAAATCAATAGTGAAATATGAGGCACCGCCGTATAAAAAAATCATTCTGAAAATACACTGATAGGGTCAAAGTCGTGTGTTTTTATCAAAGCACAATTTATTATGCTTAATACAGCATTTCCTCTTTAAGCACGCAGAAGAATTTGATTTCTCTAGGTCAATAACTAATAAACTTGAAAAACTTTTACAAAGAAAAACAAATCGTTGACCAAGTTTGTTTTCCCACTGTGCATTATCTTTCCCCAGCCAGAAGAGAAACAAAATATGTTGTGCTGTGTGCCTGAAACATAATGTTTAACGAAGACAAATATACGACAGCACATGCCCACGTACATACATACAGATATGTATGTTCAATATGCATATATAAAATTTATGCATATTTTGATGACATTTTGAACGCATAACGTAAAATGTCAAATACATAAAAACCAAGCGAAAGAATAACGTGGCGAAAGAGTAATTCAAAAGTGGGTGGTTCGGTGGGCAAAATCATTTCGTCAATACACACGCACATTCCGATTCTTTGCCGGAAATCGATGACAGCCATTTTACTGTAAATTGAGGCATTTTGCCAGAGCGCTGTTGTAATTGTATTAGTGAGTGTGTATGGGGCATCTCTGCGACATATTTGCCTTTTTGCTATTTTTAGCGCCATTTTCATTTAATTTGCTGTCCATGCTGCATAACTAAAATAGCGAACGGTAGCCGAGACAGGCAAACGGGAGGCGGCAAGCCAGTTTATGTTTTTCAATTACCAGACCGCAAAATTTGCAATTTAGATAGCAATATTTTGCTATATTGGAGGGGAGGAAGTGAAGCGAGGATCTCGCAATATTTGAGGTAGATATTTTGGTTATCAACGTCGAAAAGTAGGCTATGCCATTTGGTCAATTGAGCGGCAAAAGAGTACATGTTCTTACAGCCAATTCAATTTGAATATATAAAGCCTTAATTTGTGGTGGTTATATTGTAAATTAATTCAAGTGATACCCTTTTAAAAGGGTATATTGATTTTTTACAGAATTCAACAAAGCTTTGAAAAAGAAAGTTTATAGATTGTTAATTGGAACTAAAGTGTAGATAGTTCCGCTTTACATAACCTGATATCGCCCACAATTTTGTAGTTAGAAGTTTCAAAGCTCATTTAGCGATTTTTAAAGTTTTAGAACGACCTTTTTTATACTCTCTTATACTCTTGTAACGCATTAAAGGAAGCAAGTCCGACCACAAAAACTATATATATTCTCACAAGCTTATTCAGTTTCTAAGAATCTGCCCTTTTTTGGCCTTCGTTTATGAAATTTATTGAAATCGTCTCTTTTTAAGCATTAACAGGAATCTGCCATCATGTTAACGCCCACAATCCTTGGAACCTTTTCTACATTTCTTTGATATCCTGGTGGAACCTCTCACTGAATGGACTTGAGAGGTTTTTTTTTAGTATTTTGTTGCTGGTTTATTAAAAATGACCAGCCCATTTTACTGTTTTTAGGAAACGAAAACATATTAGAGTCTCCACCACCCCTTGCGTTGTTTAGGGTACCTGAAATATATAGGATATTTTTGGATTCTAACACAAGTGTTAAAAGAGGTATATCATCATTGAAAGAAATCGCAGAATTGTTTGGGATAGTTCATTTCAAAGCTAAGGAGTGGTTCTTTCCGATGGTTACAAAGAAAAGAGATTGAGAGAAGAAATTATGTTTGGGATACTTTTTGAACAAACCTCGTTTGTCTTCGAGCGATTGATTGTAGCATCGCTCTAAGTAGTTTTTACTCATATTTCTTTTGCTAGGAATATTTGTCCAGTATATTTATGTAGAAATAATGTAAATGTTTCTTTGGAAAATTTATCGACATCATCGTCTTTCATAAAGCATAGTACTCTGACAAGCTAAATCGATTTAGCTGGGTGTCAACTCCATTTAAAAAAGTTAGCTAAACGGTTGCTAAAACTTTTAGCTGGTCTCTTAGCGTGTTCTAGTTCTCAGACAAACTTAATGCTTTAGGTCAGTGTGCCCCAGCTATGCCCCGGGGGCCGAACACAACCGGCAATTCACACCGAACGCTTGCCGAAGTAATGCATCAGTGAGTGTTAGAGAGTGACAAAAAGACTCTCTTCTTGGGAAAACGCTCGACTAAGCTGATTGAGCTTAGTCGTTTGACATTTGGAGGTATTTTGTTATTGTAGGGTGGTATTTTGGCATTGAGCAGTCACACTGTTCCATTAGCTGAGACCTCAGCGGAAAAAGTTGTCTTTTTAGCTAGGTCTAGATTTAGATTGTCTGAGTACTTAGCTTTAGTATGTGTAGAATGAGTTTTCCCAATTATCACTGAGGTTGTAATTTTATATTGAATACAATGACAGAAATGAATTCGTTTTTTTACCACAATAGCTTCATTTTTTTGTTCGCGCAAACAAGATTTTAGACGCTTCACTTGTTGGATTATTTTCGGGATTTTCTTTTACTAAATACTTTTTTATGAAACGAGTTTCTGTGTAATCAGATCTAATTTTTGTCAAGCGGTTCAAAATATGTTTTGGCATAAAATCCGGGGTATAGTTATTATTTAAAACTAACTTATACTGTAGGGAGTATTATGGATGAGTTTATCTTATTATATTTGCATCAAGCAAACGGTGGTGAGGTGAATTGGAAGGGTCGTTTCAAAAACTCGCCAAGGAAAATTCCGAAATCGATAGCAAAATCTTTTTTCATCCGATTGACTTGAATCGGTTTGTAAGGATAGTAAGTGAAATAATTTGTAATGTTATTTTCGAGTTGGAAAATTGACCTTAGGGTCGGAAACTCAGCAGACAAAAACCTATTTTCTACCATTGGCTTTAAACTTGGTTTGAAGGGATAGTATAGAAATAACGAAATAACAGTAACCGGGCTGGTTTTCATTGTCTGGTGTGTGCGGGACCTGACTCGCCTGAGATGGCCCTGGCCTGGCGTGGAGTGGCGTGGACTGAAGTGGCCTGGGTGGCCGGAGGTCCGGAGGTGGCCGTGGAGGTGGCCTGGAGGTGGCCTGGAGGTGCCGGGGTGCTGGGGTGCCGGGGTGGCCGGGGGTGGCCTGTGGTGGGGGGTGGTAGTCCAAAACCGCAATATTGCAAAATTCTTACTCGGTGAAACTTTGGGGATTGGCTGACGCTGCCCGGAAGGTTCTAAGCAGAAGAATGGGCGGAAAATGGTGCACAATCTGCGAAATTGGAAAATTATAGCGTTCACCGGATGCAAGCAACTTTGAGGAATGGTTGGAGAATTGGTGGAAAATGTTATTTGTTGGCCGATCTTTATCAAATTGTGTTTGTAAGCTTTAAATTGAAAAGTTCACACCAAGACGATCAGCGAGATTGTCGGTAAAGGAAGGGAAGTATATATGTTTAGAGTTAGATTTTGTATGTGTATAAAGCAGCGATGTTCAAGAAAAGCGAGGCCAAAAAGTGAGAGTGTATTGGTGTGCGATATTAAAGCGACACAGCCCAGCTTTGAACTGCCCTCAACGACAGCTGGGCAGCGAATGAAGGCAAAGAGAGCTCTGCTTACGCTCATATGCCCGACTTCCGCATGCGCTTGGCTCGTGTGCGTGTAAATAGCCGATTGCGCTCGGCCCCTGGGGGCTATGGAGAAACATCGCTGGTCTAAAGGTAGGAAGCCGGTAAGTTGTTATTAGTTATAATCAAGTTGTGTGAAGTCAGGTTGTTGTTTTGTAGGTGAGTTAAGTCCTACAATTTGCCAGGTCAGCTGGGTGGATCCTTAAAAGCCTTCTCCTAGCCCTGAACCCATTTATTTTTCGAGTTCTGAGGAGTCACCTGGCGAGGGTATTTGGGTGAGCGGCAGCCTTATCCAAATATTTCGCTGCCTGGTTGTTTATGGCCAACCATAGGGGGCACTCTCTCTCTGTGTGTCTCTGGTCAGGATCTGGACCAGTCAGCCCCTGATTTTGTTCAGGTGGGTCTTCGCGTCGATGCCATACACCTGGACGCCATCCCTCCATATTGGTGCCAGGATCACATTGTAAATGAGGACCTTGTTCTTAAGCGAGAGTTTGTTATTGGCGTTGAGTAGCCAACTCATTCACCTCGCCTTGCTGTGAAGCTTGCCTGCTACTTCGGCGGCATGCTAAGCTCTTGAAGGTAAGCCTCTTATCCAGGTTCACTCCCAGATACTAATGGGCAGTTTTGTTAGGAAGCACCTCCCCATGCAAAAAGACTCCAGGGCTACTGTCTCTACTGAGCGTTTGCATGACATTAGCACACTTCTCAGGATTGATGGATAAATTCCAGCGACAGGCCCAGTTCTCAGACCTCTTGAGATATTCTTGCAACGCGTCTGTTGGCCACCATGTCATCGGCAAAGGTTGCTATGAGGAGGTCCTCCGGTTCCTCTATGGGTATGTCCAAAGCAGTAGGCACATCTGTACAGGGCTCGAATCCTCTTCTTCTGCAATGCAAAGCCAACCTGGACAACTTTAAATGTCCTGTCAGATAGGAAAGATCTGACCATCAAGAAGAGCTGAGGATTGAGCGTTCCCTTCAGCTTGGCTTGTAAGCCATCATGCCAGACGCTATCAAATGTCTGTTGGATATCCAAGTAAGGTGCCACAACGTACTTCTTGGCGTGAAATCCTTCCAGGACGCAATAGACCACTCTGTGTAGCTGTTCTGGGGTTCCGTGTCTCAATCAAAAGCCGAACTGGAATTTAGGGATCCTCCTTTTGACTGCTTGGGCTTCCAGAATCCTTCGCAATAAGCATCTTTCCAGCAGCTTGCCAAATGCTGGGAGGAGGCTTATAGGCTTTTTTCCATGCACTGGGAAAGTAACTGAGGCGTAGGGCTACGTTGAGGATGAGCAACAGAAACAGTACCGCCCTGCGAGGGAGAAGCTTTATTGTTTTGTGCTCAACCTCGTCTTCTCCAGGATCCTTGTTGCTTTTGAGCGACACAATTTCACTCTTCACCTCTTTAAACGTAATAGGTTTGACTGGCAGCGCCATTTGAAGAGGGACGTCCAGCGCGTCTTGGACCATTTGGAGTCTATTGGTCAAGGCAGTGCTTAATGGCTGGAACCTTTCCTCGAGATTGGAGGCAAAGGCTTCAGCTCGGTCTCGAGGTTGTTTAGCCCATGTCCCGTCGGGATTTCTGACCGGGAATTTCGGCTGCACCTGCCTCTGGTACCTTCTAGTGAGCTTCCAGAGAGCGTATTTTCAGTCCTCATTTGGGGTGGCTTCCTCAAGGATCTTATCGGTGACTTCCTTCTTGATGGTGACCAACATCTTTCTCACCCGATTGGCGATCCTCCTATGGACTCTGTCAACGGCAGGATCGTGGATTCTTGCATACTCCCTTCTCAGGCATTTTTTAAGCGCTATTTGTCCCTCAGTCAGTACCAGACTTCCACGTGTTGTGTGTGTGGAAGGTTTTCTGGAGCAGCGTTAGCGGCAGCAGATTAGACTTTGCCCATGAACAGATCAGTCACTTAGTCAACGTCCTTAGAACGATCAGGTCGTTGATAGTCGAATTATAAGGCAGCCAAAAGATGGGTAGCTGCTACGGCGTTAGGCAGTACTTCACCCAGTTCATATGGCACATTTATAAGTTATCAGTTATATACAATCTTGACCAACTTTTCTTCTTGATAGCTTTAATTTTTTTGCTCGACCGCTACCGACGCTGCAATTAGGGGCAGAGCATAGGGAGCTTTTAAGCTCGTTGGATATTTTTAAAAGCTTTTTTCTGCTGATTTTAGTTCTGCCGACGCCTCGGTTATCATCAACTCTGTAATGTACCTTTTCCAAACTTTCTTATAAATTTGTCATTCTATCCCTTGTGCTAATTACCTTTTCGTCGCTTTCAACCCACTGTGCGGTTAACATCTTCAAGTTGAGAAAGTCATGGCGAAGTTTGAGCAAAAAGCTAAAAAATATGACGACAACTGGAGCGTCAGCCAACTGTCAGCCAAGTCGTGGCATTTTTCCAAGTGAGGGATCTCCGATTCTAGCTTCCTTTCAGATGTCAGTTGGCGTACAATGCTTCCGCCGCTTAAGCAAAACACACACATATACATACATACATGAAAACGGAGCGAGTCAGAGGCATGTCACGTATGTTAGTGCCCAAGCATTCGCATAAACATTCCGTCATTCTGCCTTCAACTCCTCCATCCATTTGGGTCTTCTCTTCCAGCACATTGGCATTGACAGCCTCGCGTCGTTTTGTGTTAAATGTCAACGATGGTTGGAAGCATTCGCGTCCTTAGGACATCGCTCTTGGGTTCAGAGCAATTGACCTTCCATTCATCACTGGGCATGTCCCCGCAATATTGTTTACAAAAGCATTTTCAGTCAGTTAATGGCAAGTTTTCCCTTGGGTAGCAGCTATTGATGTTTACAAAATTTATTTATTGATTACCAAGAATTGTGAGTTTCAGTTACAAAAATAACACAGAGAGAGAGAGAGAGAGAGAGGGGAGAGAGAGCATTTTGCTCTCGGTGTCCTGTAATTATCCCTTCAAATGAGGCTGAACAACAACTGTTTAATCAGGCTTGTAAGCATTTCATACATTCATTTCACTTCCGTTACGCTTTTTATTTTTCTAATCCTTTCGCCTGTAAAGGGAGCAACCAAATAACTGTAAATCAGCAGCCCAAGGAATGTGACAAAAAATGTTCCCTTAATGAAAGACTTGAGCAACATAATAAATAATGACAAGTCCTTGCCGCAAGTTGGAGCAATCTTTCGCCCACTTCTTTTTTTTTGCTTGTAACTAATACTAAAGTTGAGTAGGATGACAATTGGAAAATTTTTTTTTTACAAAATTTGTGTATGCAGAAAAGGGCAAAATTTCTTTCAAGAAAAATAAGTGACAAAGTTGTGGAAAAGCCAAAGAAAAGCTGTAAAAAGGGTTGGACTCTGACTAAGACTATATTATTTGTATGCAAATTGAAGTTGTGAACAAAGTTGTGATTTTGATTAATTAATTAAAAATAAGAGATTCTAGTGAACTCATTTATTACATCAACTTGAGACTTGAGATTGATATAATGGCATTAAGCTGAGGAAAAATGTATCTGACACTAATACAACGGTCGGCATAGGGAGCAGCCACAAGTCACTGAGAAAACTTACTTAACTATTCGGAAAAGCTTCTGTTTTATGCTTGGATTTTTTGTTCGAAGCTGAGTCAGAGAGAAAGGGAGTCTTTAAGCTCGTTAGTTGAATAAGCTTCACATTCTGCCACGTTTTCGCAGCTAAAATCAGTTCCAGCGGCTAGAATTCTCGTAAGCCATACCGCAAAATAAACCAGCGTCTGATTAAAAATGCAGAGCCGTACCGACAACTGCAATTGATAAAGGTTCGTTTTGGTTTGTTAAATCGAAAACACGGAAAAAAAAAAAGATCCATTTAGACTGGATATGCCTTTAATATTCTTTAAATCTTCTTTAGTATCCTCTTAATCATCCAAAGGAGCTGAAAATCGCCCAAAGGATATGAGAAATGATCACCCTTTGTACGATTTTCAGCTCCGTTAAAGATAGTTAAAGAAATATCCAGTCCAAATGGATACGAAAATGTTCTCTGTGCTGTTTTAGGACGTAGCCATTCAGGGTTCGGAATTGCCCGCTCCCGCGGGCTGCGGGCAGCTCAAACGAGCAGCGGCTGGCTCGCTACTCGCGAACTGTTGCCCTCGGCTTGAGGCAACAAGTCACAGTTGGCGCGCAGCTGGCCAGGAGTAGACCGGTACCCCCTAGGAAATGCTCGAGGCTCGGGGATGCTGGGATTAGCCCGCGAGCAGCGAGCTGTTACTTGCCCGCTGCTCGCAAGCAGTAGCTCTTTGCCTCGGGCAAAGGGCAAACTGCCTATTACTGCCCAGCCCATTTACTGTGAATTGCGCTTGTGCATTGCTCCTGGCTTGATATTTCAACTGATCTTGAGTAAAGTTTGTCTCCTGGCCCGCCACTCCTGGCCCGCTGACCGCTAACTGTTGCTCGTTGCCCCGAGCCGAGGGCAACAGTTCACGAGTCGAGAGCCAGTCGCTGCCCCTTTGAGCCGCGGGCAAAGGTCGACTCCGGTACATAGATTCTATTTGGAAATTATATTCGGAAAATTAACTATACGAAAATGCTTGAGTCGTTTGAACTTTTCGCAGATTTCATGCTGTATTCTTTCTATGGAAGAATGTGTGGCGGCTCTGGCCATATTTCTCACGAGCAATCGATCGATTACTATCGCTCTTTTCATATTCTGTCATCCAAATCCTCCAACCAATGGATATGAACTTCCATTGGTTCCGACCGCCGCACAAACTGACCCAATCAAAGTTCATTTGCTAGAAATAAAAAATGCTTTCGGAGAGCTAAATCCCAGAAAAGCTCCTGGACATGACACCTAAAATGATTATGGAACTTCCAAGACCCGCCATTACATATATCCCAAGACTTTTCAATGCTGTTATGCGATGTGGATACTTTCCAACTTAGTGGAGGACATGCAGACCCTCTGCATTTTCTTAGATGTTGCCCAAGCATTTGACCCTTGGGTTTTGTTAATTTATTTTATTATAAAAAATCGAATATCTCTTTTTTCTTTGGTTGGGCGGGCCCCGGTAAATTTTTTTAAACAAAAAAGAGATCATTTTTTTTTTTCCCCCTTGGGGGTGGATTTCACAAATCGGAAAACATTTGACCGTATCTTACATACATCGGCTGAAAGCAGAGATTAACTCTTCCTCGCGCGTTTAAAAATAAAGTCTCTCCTGACATTTCCGATCTTGGGGGTGAACTTTTCAAATTTAAATCTTACAAACACAATTTGATAAAAAATCGGCCAACAAATAACATTTTCTACCAATTCTCCAACCATTCTTCAAAGTTGCATTGCGTCCGGATGAACGCTATAACTTTTCAAATTTCGCAGATTGTGCACCATTTTCCGCCCATTTCTTCTGCATAAAACCTTCCGGGCAAGCGTCTAACCAATCCCCAAAGTTTCACCGAGACTAAGAATTTGGCAAATATTGCGCTTTTTGTAGCATTTTCCACCTCCATGGACACCTCCATGGGCACCTCCATGGCCACCTCCATGGCCACCTCCATGGCCACCTCCATAGCCACCACCATGGACACCTTCATGGCCACCTCCATGGCCACCTCCATGGACAACTCCATGGACACCTCCATGGCCACCTTCATAGCCACCACCATGGCAACCTCCATGGCCACCTCCATGGCCACCTCCACGGCCACCTCCATAGTTACCTCCATGGCCACCTCAATGGCCACTTTCAGGTTCCCGATCCACTTCCCGTCCAGGTCCAATGACAGCTCCAGGTTGAGGGTCAGGTCCGCACACAGCCAGTACAATGAAAAGTGGCAGCCCGAGTTACTTTATTTCGTTATTTCTTATACTATCCTTAAAAACCAAGTTTAAAGCCAATCGGATGAAAATAGGTTTTAGTCTGCTGAGTTTTCCGACCTTAAGGTCAAATTTTCCAACTTCAGAAAATAACATTACAAAATATATCACTTACTATCCTTACAAACCGAATTTCATGTCAATCGGATGAAAAAAAAGATTTTGCATATCCAATTTCCCGGGAATTTTCATTGCTCGCAGATTTTTCGAAATCGGGAAAATACGTGTCCAATTATTTATCATACTTTGCTTACAAACCGAAATTCAAGTCAATCGGACGACAAATAAAATTCTCACCCTACAGACTTTTCCGACGCTTTTTCCGGGGAATTTCCAATTTCCCATCATCGAAAAATCACATTTCAATTCATTTCGCTTACAAACAGAATTTCAAATCAATCCGATGAATAATGGATTTTTGCATATCGAATTTCCTTGCGATTTTCCGAAATCGCAAAAGTGTCCAATTATTTCGTATGCTTCGCTTACAAACCCCGTTTCAAGTCAATAGGGATGAAAAAAAAATTTCCCAATGCAAACTTTTCCCGACGCCTTTTCCTGGAATTTTCCGACCCCTACAGTCAGATTTTTCCAGCATCGGAAAATCACATTTCAATTTATTTGATTTACAGTCATTACAACCCGAATTTCCACTCAATCGGATGAAAAATAAAATTTTTCCCGTTCAGACTTTCCCCGACGCTTTTCCGATCCTACGGTTGAATTTTCCAACATCCCCGGAACGCATTTTCAATTTCTTTCACTTACTGTCCTTACAAACCGGAATTCCAAGTCAATCGGATGATAGATTTTTTGCATATCGAATTTCCCGAGAATTTTCTCTAGGGCGGATTTTCCGAAATCGGGAAAACATGTGTCCAATTATTTAGCATACTATGCTTACAAACCGAATTTCAAGTCAATCGGATGAAAAAATAAAATTGACCCTTGCGGAAACTTTTTTTTCCGACGCTTTTGGGGAATTTCCGGACCCTACGGTCGAATTTACCAGCATCGAAAAATCACATTTCAATTTTATTCACTTACTGTCCTACAAACTTAATTTCAAAGTGAATAGGATAAAAATAGATTTTTGCATATCGAATTTTCCTAATTTCTTGTGGGCGGATTTTCCGAAATCCCGGGAAAACACGTCTCAATTATTTTGCATACTATGCTTACAAACCGAATTTTAAGTCAATCGGATGAAAAATAAAATTTTCCCCCATACAAACTTTTCCAGCTTTCCGGTTTCCGGTGGAATTTTTCCAAAACCCCGTCTTTAGTACGCACTTTCACCACATAAGGAAACTTCAGCCTTCTAGAGCTCTTACCGTTTAGGCTGTGCGACGATCACCAGTCAGTCAGGTTAAACAGGTTTTTATATATATAAGATAAGGACAATGCTTCCCTCAAATACTCACAAA
>JAEIFV010000918.1:0-123006 GCA_018904265.1 Lordiphosa collinella | reverse complement strand
GAGTTACCGCGTTTGCGCGTGCGTGTGTGCGTATATTGGAGTGTGTGTGTATGTGGTGAGTGTGTATAAGAGAATGGAAACACAAGAAGTCAAGGGATCTGGTATTTTGTAGTCGTAGCCGGCTTCCGCCTGCTCGAATATGATTAGATCATATCATTCTTAGCAGGTATCCGCATGTCACAATTGCTATCGACTACTCGGGGTGTCCCACAAAGGTCTGTTCTTGGTCCACTTTTGATTTATAATGAAAGCCTCTTGAAAATAAGCAACTGGGCAATGGCGAACTGTTTAGGGTTAAGCCCGTCAAAATCTAAGTGTTTAATTGTGACATTGCCTTAGATTACGTTAATCAAATATGCAACCAAATTATACAATTTAATGCAACGCTCTCCTGGAGTAACCACATTGCAAAATCTTCTGGAAAAACTTACGGCTATCTCAGGAAACTGTCTGTTTCAAAAACAATTATACCGCAGAACATCGAAATGCTCATAGCAAGAACCTTAAACAGGTTCCGACTTTATTCTATGGAATAGAAATTTTTGCTTGTAGCGATGCTAATAGTATGCAACGACTCCGTGTGACCTTCAACTCTTTATCTTTGTCCGTAAGCCCTCGAAGCATATATTTGACCTGCCTCTTGAATTCTGCATTAAGCTTAGAACTTTAATTTGTGTCCAAAAAATAATTGTTAACTGTGAACCACCGTGTGAGAAGTTAGAAAAACAGTTCGGAAAAAACCTTTCGGAACAGATTTAAGCAACATTCGACGCAAAAGATCCTTAAAAACAAGTTTTTGTAATTGTTTAAACTCATCGTAATTTCAAAAGAACTTGAAAATATCGGGCTGTTCTACTTAAGGATGGGCTTTAAGGGTTGAGATTTGACAGATTTTCGGCATCAAAGAAACATAACATAAAAACTATTTTGCTAAGTCTACATCGTATAAATTAAGGAGATTTTCACCCGGGAAAATAAAAATGGCTCTTTGCACAATTTTTTCCCCTTAATTATTGATAATTGAATCTCAAAATTTAAATTAAATTCATTTGCACTCATTTCAAGACCCCTTAAGCTTTTGTGCTGATAGTTAAGTTCTTGCTTTAAGTAGATGGCAAATTCATGTTAATTCAACACTATTTTCTCCGTGCAGCCGTTTGATTTCATTAAAAGATTTTATGTTAAATAAATAGAATTATAAATCTTTACAAATTGCATAATTTGCACATTTTTGCTTCAGTTCATAGTTGCTTTGCTTGTTTCAAACGGGATATTATATAATTATGCAAATTTTGTTCAATTAGAGCAAGCAGGAATATTTATGATTTCATTTCCAGAAATTCAAGTATGCCCAAAAAAACACCCACACGCGCACACTCCCAATGCAACTTGGTTTCAAATTTATGCAAAATATTTCCACACTTACGATTCTAAGCGACATTTTATTTTTGTATATTTGTCTCGTGAGTTGCGGGATGTTCCAACCGAACAGGTTGAAAAATTTTAATAAACTAAAAGCGGCGCTGCGCATGCTCAGCGTTTTTATAGCACAAACTAAAATCGAGTGAACCATTTTAAAACAGCGAGAACTTACACAAAAACGGGCAGCACAGTGTAAAGTTTAATAACCGGATTAGGACAAGTCAACGGGTTTTCAGATAGCTTCATGTTTTCTACTGAATGCAACAGGTAAGCATAAGCTGAACTCTCCACTCAGTTCACGGTCGTCTTGGGTTAACTGATAACGTACAACAGCATAGTCGGGAAATTGCCACTGGGAAGCGAAAATGTAATCTTAAATTTGTCATGTGTTCGCATAAATTTCATAGGCAACTTCCGTGATACGTGGGGTGGGACTTAAAGATTGATTTTATTTCTTTTTCGCTCACTAATTGGTTTTAATGGAACAGGTTCGTCTGCGACATCTGCCTCATTTGCATGGAAATTGGAGTGAAAGTAAATTAGTGCCCAATTACAAGCTAGACGCGGATATCAAAATATGTCTAAAAAGCTGATATCAACTTTACTCTTGTTGTTCTTGTTTCGATTGCCTCCATTTACATTGATACATCTGCTATTTATGCAAATTATCAGCGAATTTTTAACACATAAATGTTGCCATAGCATTAGTTGAAACCGGATTTTGAAGTAAGATTAATTGCTTGGCAGCACATTGTTCAGATGCTTTTGTGGTATTTCTGATAAGCGGGCAACCAACTGCCATAAACATTGGAAGCAATTTGTTATTCTGTGATGTTTTGCTTAAGACAAAATATTTTCTTGACTGATGAATAAACATCATTTGATCTGAATATAATAAGTAAGAAAATCTGTTCATCACAACTATAATATACACTACTAGCGGACCCGGCAAACGTTGTTTCTACATATAAATTGTTTCTAGTATATATTTTGGTATTAATTTGCTGACCATATGCCGCTGTATTGTTCATTATTTCTGTTGCCCCGAATGAAGTCAGTTCTACAAATGGGCTTCAGGAACATGTCTGCATCTGGATCCGTTCCGATGAGCAAAGTTCAATGGTTCTGGTGGTGTCTCAATTTCCGGTAGTACACTGACTAATTTTTGCGCATGACAATTGGGACATTCTTTGTCCAGAGGAATGAAACAGATGTAAGAACTCAATGTTTCCCCGGGCCCCGGGATAACTCAAATAAATTATGTACAGCACAGGCCGCTCGATCACCAACAGCTGACGACAGGCGGCTTATCGATTGCTCCGATCGACAGCGCAGTCGCAGCCGGCTATAAAAAGAGCGCCTGGTCGGCATGACACCTCACTTAGTGCGCGGCATCGGTCGAGACAACACCTTGGAGAAGCATATCTGCATGAACTTCTCAAAACAATTATGAAATTATTTGATTACTTATTAAGATTAGTACGCAGTTTTAATGAACATTTTTTCTTTTACGAAAATGTACCAACATAAATCTGGTGCTGAAAACAGCAGAGAGAGTCCAGAAAAATAAATAGGGGAAAGCTAACTTCGGCTCGGCCGAAGTTTTGTATGCCCTTGCAGCTTCCACTGAAAACAAAAAAGTTTTTCTAACTAAGACTACGTTTCGGACCTTTCTTTTCTTTGGGAGCTATACTATATAGATGTCCGATTTTGATCAAACTAAGGGGAATTATGGAAAAGCATAACAAACTTTTAATTACGAAATTTGGAAGCGATCCCACTTAAATCAAAAAAGTTTTTCTTACTAGAACTTATTTTACGACCGATCACTCGTACTGCAGCTATATGCTATAGCCAACCGATTTTGACATACCTTTGTAGAGCTGTGTAAATGTATATAAAATAGGTATATGCCAATGATAAAGACGTTTCCAATAAAAAAAAAAACGTTTTTCTTACTAAAATTAGTTTTTCGACCGAACGTTCTTATGGCAGCTATATGCTATAGTCATCCGATTTTGGCAAAACTTTGTAGAATTGTGAGAAAGCATTAAAAATTTATAGGTGCCGATATTTAGGTCAATTCCATGGAAAACATAGAAAGTTTTTCTAACAAGGAGTACTTTTCAGACTATACTTTTCTATGGCAGCTATACTATACAGAAGCACGAATTCGACCAAACTTAGTGGAATCATGGAAAAGCTTAGCAAACTAAGAAAAGCGAAGTTTGAAGGCGATTCCATTGAAAACAAAAAAGTTTTTCTCACTAAAACTAGTTTTTCGATTGATCCTTCCTATGTCAGCTGTATGCTATAGTCATCCGATTTCGACCAAACTTAGTGAAGTCATGGGAAGGGATAGTAATCTAAGAAATAGGTACTTTGGAGGCGTTTCCATTCAAAACAAAAAAGGTTTTCTCTTTAACACTAGTTTTTCAACCGATCGTTTCTATGGCAGCTATATGTTATAGTCATCCGATCCGATCGGTTCCGACAAATGTGCTTCGTATTTGTACTAAAAGACTTCGTGCAAAGTTTGGTGAAGATAGCATTCAAACTGATGGAGGAGATAGCATAGAAACATGCAGACAGACGGACAGGGCAAAATTTAACTCAGCTCGTCATGCTGATCAGGTATAAATATACTTTATGTGGTCGGAGATGCTTCCATTAATGCGTTACAAACATTCGGACAATTTTATAATACCCTCTGCAAGGGTATAATAAAGAACAGCAAAAAAAAAAACAAATAGGGGAAAGTTAACTTCGGCTCGGCCGAAGTTTTCTATACCCTTGCAGCACCCATTGAAAACAAAAAAGTTTTTCTAACGAAGACTACTTTTTGGACCTTACTTTTCTATGGGATCTATACTATAAAGATGTCTGACCTCGACCAAACTTGGAGAAATCATGGACAAGCATAATACACTGGTAATTACGAAATTTGGAGGCGATACCATTTGAAACAAAAAAGTTTTTCTCACTAGAACTACTTTTTCGACCGATTATTCATACTGCAGCTATTGCTATAGTCATCCGATATTGATAAAACTTTGTAGAAATGTGTTAAATAAAATACCAATGTAAGTATATAAAATAAGAAGTATGCCAATAAAAATGACGTTTTCATTTAAAACAAAAACAAAATTTTACCTCACTAGAACTAGTTTTTTACGAAACCGATCGTTCCTTAATGGGAGCTATATTGTGCTATAGAAAGTCATCCGATTTCGACCAAACTTGGTGAAATTGTGGGAAGGATAGTAAACTAAGAAATACGTACTTTGAGGAGTTTTCATTAAAACCAAAAAAGTTTTTCTCACTAAGACTAGTTTTTCGACCGATCGTTCCTATGACAGCTATATGCTATAGTCATCCGATCCGGCAGGTTCCGACAAATGTGCAGCGTATTTGTACCAAAAGACTTCGTGCAAAGTCTGGTGCGTTTAGCTTTAAATCTGCCGGAGGAGATACCATAGAAACAGACGGACATACGGACGGACAAGGCCAAATCAACACAGCTCGTCATGCTTATCAAGAATATATATACTTTATGTGGTCGGCGATGTTCAACAGCTTCGATACCTTATTTATAATAAGAACTGTGAAGCACTTGAACATAGGCATTAACCTCGGACTCCAGCTCTTCATTGTTAAGTACAATTAGCTTGTCAAGATGGCACAGCCCCAAAAGGCCAAAGCCGAGCCTCTCTCAATCTTTTGGCTTGTGCGCTTCTAACTTTAGCACAAGAGAAAGGGACCTACAGTTTAACGCCGAATTCAAACGCAGTTTGAGAAGCTTTTCATGGCTAATTACTGCAATGCTGGCGCCAACAGCAAAGAGGTGTGGCCGGGTGTAAAGTTTATTCAAAGAAAAAAACTTTTCATTAGATGTTCCGAGGCGGGATCGAACCCATGACCTCATGCTCAGCGGTTGCGCACACTAGCCGCTGAACCACCCGGCCAAATCTTTTTCCTCCGAGCCATTTTTTCAAGTTTGGAAATAAGAAATAATCAGAGGGAGCTAAGTCTGGCGAATAAGGGGGCGGGAGGGAGCAATTCAAATTTTAATTCATTAATTTTAGCCCTTGCAACGGCAAAGGTGTGAACCGGCGTTTTTTGTTCTGAAGTCAGCAAACCCATCTTGCGCATAAATTTTTCATGTCCAATTTTTCGGTCAATATGCGTTGTACAGCACTTTTTGAAATGCCTACACATTCAGCTAACTCACGAACTTTCAATCGCCGGTCACTCAATACACATTTTTTAATTTTGGCCAACATTTCTGAAGTGGTCACCTCATTTGGACGCCCATTACGATGTTCATCTTCGGAGCTCAAACGACCTTGCTTAAACTCAGCCACCCAATATTTTATTGTTGTAAACGAGGGAGCTGAATTACTTAAGGTAGAATCCAGCTCCTTTTTAATATTGGTTGGACTAAGACCTTTTATATGAAAGTATTGTATCACATAACGATGACCAATTTTGTCCATGTTTGCAAATCAATAACAAGCGTTCTCTATTAAAATCGACCAAAAAAAAAAACTGTGCAAGGTAAAGGCACCAAACTTCAAACTTAAGCTTTTAATGGTCGGTACTTCCCCTTTTTAATATTTTTTGTGAACATTTTCCAACACTACTGTGCTAGGTCGGCCATTTCTGGGACGGCCCTCGTATATGAATGATGCATTCAAAACATCGGATCTACTCATGAAGAGTAGATGGCTCACATTCATCCAAATGCTCCTTTAGAGACTTGAATAAAACTTGATTTGAATTGTTAAACGTTGATGGAGATGAATTACAAACTCCGCAGACCTGCGACGAAGATTCTGCAATCCAGCTAAGACCTTTCTTCCAATCTTTGTTAATTGAAATTCATGATTTACTTGAATGACATTACATATTGTGGGAAGAATGTTTCGTATTTGCAGATTTATATTTGCAACTTCTGTACGGACTGTCTGCACTTTCCTTTTCGAAAATTATCTTAATTGGCCTGCAAAATCGAGTTGACGAAGGACGCTGATTTTTCAAAATTACTGCATTATTTATATCCAGTATTTGCAGTGGAATAATGCAAATTGCAAATATATTTTCGGTTACCATTCCAATTTCAGGATCAATAAACCTCGGACGGTAGGTTGAATGGCCACTGCTGTGATTGCAGCATGAGATTTCCATATCTTTAAGTGCTGCTTCATGTCGTTTAATTAGCCGCGCAACAGTTTGGTCAACCAGGAACCGAAAACTGACTTCCGCTGGATCCACTGGAATGAATTTTTTCTAGTCTCTGTCAACAAAATAAGCAAAAGCTTCCTCTGGGGTAAAATAAGATACAATTTCAGCTGCTTTTTTGCGACCTGGGATGCAAAATTTGAAAATTTTGTATTTATCTGTCGACATTCCTCATCGCTGAGATTGTTTTTGTCAATCATTTTGAGGAAAAACAACACTGACATTTTACCTATAAACTGAAATAAACTAATAAGGCGCAGAAAGGTGCAGTTCATTACGACACTGGACGATTCACAATGGACCATTTTCACAAACACATAAAGATTTCAGGACCAAAACGGGCCAATATCAAAAGTTCTACCCCACGAAAGTCGTGGGTATGTATGTAAGTATGTAAGTAACTATACACTAAAGGAAATGTTAAGTTTGACAACGACTTACCACTAATACATATAAGAACAGGACACACACACTTTTGTTTTATTAAATTCATACCAACTATGGTTAAATCAACGAGTTATATCTAACCAAATCGCAAAACGTTAACTTTCTCAGCCCATTAAAAAGTCGCAAAAATGATTTTAGGTATCGTGAGTTTTGCACACTCACAACATCGTGACTATCGAATAAAAAAATATATAAAAATCTGATTAAATATTGACGGGATGTTAGCTTTCAAGAAAATAAATCACGAAATTTAATTTTTAAATTTCATTTATTCGCGTGAACGCACGGCGTCAGTCGAATATACATATTTAGTGGTCGGGTGCTTCCAGCGTTACAAACATGGACTATTCTAAATACCCTCAAGGGTAAAATAATCAATATTTAGGTCCTGGTTTATTTTCTAATTTTAGAGAGTCGATTTGAGGCAGGAATTGTCAAATGAGGAATAAAATAATTACATTTTCCATAGAACTAATGCTTGCAAGATTGATTCACGGATTCTATAGTTGTTGATGATCTTTTAAAATATACTAAGATAGTATTTTTCTATTTGATACCAGTACACGGATTGCCACAACGATAGTTCCTTTCGTGAACGTAGACAGTCGGAGGAGCAACAATGCAAACTGGCGCACTGAGCCGAGAGCAAAATGGCGAGCAGCTTTAACACTACGACGGTGAATCACCGGATCCGGCGTAAAAAAAAGAAAATATGCTCCAAAGCACAAACTATCTACAACGTTGATTACCGTGGGCGGTGCGTTCAGTCGATGCAAGGTGTGGCGAGTTGCTTCTTCAAATTGAAATTCTGGCGTTCCTTCACAATAAGTGCAATTGTGGATCATTATAGGAAAACAGCCTTAGCAGTAGAACCAGGTGGATGCACTAACAGCACGAACGAAGTAAGTTGTGAAGCCGCACGCTGGAATATGCTAACCGGATATTCCCAATAGTTGGCAGCATTTCTCCACAATCCGGTATGCATTTTAGATGAGAGGAGTTCGTAACGCCTGTCCAAACCCCTGAAGCATCACAAATTTGTTGAATTTCGCTGATGCTCGAATCGGTTGATTTGTATCCCAAGGAGCAGGTAACAGTGCGAGTATTTGGGTGAGTAGTCTTATTATAGTTGACCCGAAAAGAAGCATCGTGAACCTGTGGGCAGACTTTAATGCATTCTGGCCAAGTTGTCTGCCATTTGCCACTGAAGCAAAAGTTTACATCAGAGCCCACTAATTCGTATGAAGAATCACAGCTTAAGCGCACCACTGTCAAATGCGGCACACTGGAGTTCACTTCAAAAAGGGTCTTCACTTGAAGAAAATGACTATTACCGGAAGTTGGAACTAAGCAATTTGTAGATTGTAAAACGGAAGGAGCAACAAATGGCGATTTAGTGGTACCAATATGCAGGCATATGGAAGGCACTTCATCAGTTCCGTCTATGCAATCAGACTTCTGGTTACAAACTGAGTGATTCGCAATACATGCACCATAAGCACAGCGAAATAAATTTGGGCCACATACTGTTGCTGCACAGAGTTCGAAAGTCTCGTCACTGCCATCCTCGCAATCCTTATCACCATTGCATGTTTTGTCATACAAAATGCACTTCTTGCTGTTCGCGCACTCAAATTGATCTCCACTGAAAATGTATAACTTGTACTTTACAACTTTCTTTAATTTTCACGCTTAAACTTACATGCAATTGCCTCTTGATTCAGCTTTACGTGATGCAATAATGGTTATATCCGAACACTTGGACCAATGCTCATCTGTTCCATCATGACAGTCTGTAATATTATTACATAATTGATTTTTACTATAGCAGCCCCCGTAGGCGCATTTATATTCCGGACATTTCCTCCATCCACATTCCACAAAAGTCTCATCGCTGTTATCGGGACAATCTTTGCTGGCATCGCATAATTTTCCATCTGGTATCTTATAACCATTGATGCATGTAAACTCAGCTTGGGCTTGAATGGAAAAATTTATTTAAAAGTTGTGGTTTTTTATTTCACTACATTTGTAGGTTTGTCATTTTGCACCTTTTTGTAAACATATGAAAAGCAAGCAACAGCTTGATAGTTTCCAAATTGTTGGCGACATCCTAACTGCTCGCTTAAGAATGTAATTCTTGACTGACCAAACATTTTTTAAAGAAACTTAGTCCCATGAGAATTGCGCTAATCTTTCTAACTGCTTATAATTTAAATACTTTTATACAAAAGTCTTTCGTTTTCACATAAATTATGATAAGCAGCAAGCACTTAATTTCATATTTGGGCAATTTTGTGCATTAAAATATGTGAAATATTTCTCTGATATAGAAAATGCTTGAAACAACTAAGATAACAAGCAAGATGGATAAATAGGAATTCCGTTTCCGTTTGATAGTTCAGCAAAGTTTTGCAAAATCTTACGTTTTAAGCCTTTTCAAAAAAGTTAAAAAAAAGAGCCCGCAATGGACTACGAATTTACAAGAATCCGAAATGATGTCATCAGTTTGCCTGAAAAAAATGTTTTCAAAAGCATTTTTTCTCTGTCTGTCTTATCTGTCTTATCTGAGATATATGTCCAAAATAGTAGGGAACTCTGGACACTGTTGAGAGAAATTAATGGAACGAATCACAGTAAAGCTATTAAAGTCGATGCGCACAGCCTGGCGTTACATTTCAAAAGCTTAATATTTAAATAAGCTCCAATACCGCAGCACAGTTTCACCTTGCCGTATGTGTCAGTTCCTGAATTGGACCGAGCGGTAATACACTTGGAGGTATCGAAAGCAATAGCTCTCTGTAAGAACAGAAAAGCACTTGGGGAGGAAAGAATTTCTGCCGAATTTTTAAAACACGCAACGCAACAATTTATTGAACACATGACAGACACTTTCAACGTTATTTTTGAGTCAGCAGAAGTCCCAGGCAGTTTCAGGAAAAACATAATATATATCCGATATACCGATATACAAAAAAGGCAACGTAATGGAACCCGGTAATTACACAGGCATATCCTTTCTGAATGAGATACTTTAGTTTTGCTAGCGCGACTTACGAGTTGGGTCAAATCGCATGACATATTGGGAGAATACCAATCAGGATTCAGGGAAGGTTACTCGACTGTGGACAGCATTTTCACATCGACATCAATAGCAAAGCACTATCTGGAGCAAAAGAAGAAGACTTCAAAGCCGCATTCGATACGGTAGACAGGCGTACTCTTATCTTGAAATTAAGCAACTTTGGAGTATCAACAAAGATCACTGATGTGATACAAAGCCTTTATGGCCTTAACTAAACTGCTGTATGGGATGGCAAGGAGTTGTCCGAATGGTTTGACACGAATTTTGGAGTTAAGCAGGAGTGCCTGCTTAGTCCATTACTATTTCCACTATATATGGACGATATTAATGCGAACCTTCCAGGAGGTGTAGAACTGGGAGCACGGCGTATCAGGGTACTGATGTATGTAGACGATATGGTGCTGTTGGCTGATAGTCCCATGATCATGCAACAACTGATTGACGCCCTTATTATATATTGTCAAAGATGGAGCTTGAAGATAAACACAGAGAAGTCGAAAACGATGGTGATAAGAAACAGCAGAGGCCTCAGAGCAAGATTAGATGCGTGCACCCAAAAAGTTGGTATCAATATCAATTTGAAACTCGTTGTCTCAAATTGACACTAAAACCAGTATCGTTTTTTTAGTATCAATATAATCCTAGAGATTTTCAAAATGATATTATGGTTATTAATTTAAAACGCAAAAGTATAAATTTGAAACAAACACATTTTTATGAAAGTTCGAAAATTCGAAAAGTCATGCCCGTAAGTGAAACGAAGCCAGCTGAGCTGGCAGACCAGTATGTAAAACAATCCCCCAGACGATTAATGTATTTCAGTATGGAGCACTAGCTTTATATAAATAAGGTGAGCAGCTTATCATATATACTTACATCGATCCTTGCAAGATTACAAATATAACTTAGAGAAGAGTCTCCATTACAAAGAAAGTTCAGGTCGTTGGGCGTATTCGATCGCTGCGGATTCAGAACCATTACTAAAGAAAGTTCTTGACCTGTGATGATCATGCCATCATAATTGGGGCAGCACCAAATCAGAGGGGCGGACTGTTAAGTCAATTGACTTCTGTATTTGAATAGCTTCCGCGTTGAAATGTGAAAGTACAATGTCTCCCATGGACACCAAATTCATTTTGTAAGAATACAGAATAAAATAATTCAATTTTTTATGTTTATGTTTTAGTTTTAATGACAGATTGCTAATAAATGAAATGGTACTTCAAGCTTGATAAGACTAAATATTAAATTGAGAAAAGCTAGTATCAAAATGATACCAAAAGTTTCACAGTCAAAATATCCAAATGATAATTGTTAGTATCAAATTGATACTAAAAAATAGGGGAAAGTTAACTTCGGCTCGGCCGAAGTTTTGTATACCCTTGCAGCTTGCATTGAAAACACAAAAGATTTTCTAACTAAGACTCCTTTTTGGAACTTACTTTTCAATGGGATCTATACTATATAGATATGTCTGATTTCGACCAAACTTGGTGAAATTATGGAAAAGCTAATACACGAATTACGAAATTTGGAGGCGATCCCATTTAAAACAAAAAAGTTTTTCTCACTAGAACTTCTTTTTCGACCGATCATTCATACTGCAGCTATATGCTATAGTCATCCGATTTTGATAAAACTTTGTAGAAATGTGTCCAAAGTAAAAAGTATATAAAAAGATAAAAAAAAAAAAGTGCCATAAAAACGTTTTTATTAAAAACAAAAAAGTTTTCATCAAAAAAGTAGTTTTTCGACCGATCGTTCCTATGGGAGCTATATGCTATAGTCATCCGATTTCGACCAAACTTAGTGAAATTATGGGAAAGGATTGTAAACTAAGAAATACGTACTTTGGAGGCGTTTCCACTAAAAACAAAAAAGTTTTTCTCACTAAAACTTGTTTTTTGCCCGATCGTTCCTATGGCAGCTATACGCTATACTCATCCGATCCGGCCGGTTCCCACAAATTGCAGCGTATTTGTACCAAAAGACTTCGTGCAAAGTTTGGTGAGGATAGCTTTAAGACTGACGGAGGAGATAGCATAGAAACAGACGGACAGACGGACAGGAGGACAGACGGAGGGACAGACGGACAAGGCTAAATCAACTTAGCTCGTCATGCTGATCAAGAATATATATACTTTATGTGGTCGGAGAAGCTTCCTTCAATGCGTTTCAAACATCCGCACAGAAAACGAATTTGGTGAAATCGGTGTATAGATTTACAATACTCTTGCATAGGAACGATCGGTCGAAAAACTAGTTTCTTAGTGAGAAAAACTTTTTTGTTTTTAATGGAAACGTCCTCAAAACTTGGCATACATTTATTTTATATGCTTTTACACAATTCTACAAAGTTTGGTCGAAATCGGATGACTATAGCATATAGCTGCCATAGGAACGATCGGTCGAAAAACTTGTTCGAGTGAGAAAAAAATTTTTTTGTTTTAATGGAAACGTCCCAATATATTGGCATACACTTATTTTATATACTTTGGACACAATTCTACAAAGTTTTGTCAAAATCGGATGACTATAGCATATAGCTGCAGTAGGAATGATCGGTCGAAAAAGAAGTTCTAGTGAGAAAAATTATTTGTTTTAAATGGGATCAGCAAATTTCTGTAACAGTGTATTATCAGTTTTGTCGAAATCAGCATATATACGTATAGATCAAGGTCCAAAAAAACTTAGGAATTCTGGTGTCAATGAAAAGCTTTTTGTTTTAATTTGAATGACACTCAATATTTCTAATGTAATTTACAGTTTGTATAAGTCCGAAGTAGTCTTACTTAGAAAAACAAACTGATTGTACTAAATTTCGGTCAAAGTTAATCGCCATTTTATACTTCATTATATAGCTCTCAGCCAGCACTTTAATAAGTGCTAAAGTGAAGGGCAAGTGAAATCCTGTTTCAAAAATATTGGCAAAATAAGCAGCGATTCGAAACGTGACAAAAACTGAAGAGGTTTTCGAGCCCATCTATATAAAGACAAAGTTTTGCGAAACCTGACACAAGTCTTAAACCTAAATATTTTCAATATCTTCTTAATAAATTGTCCTTTGAAATGTATTTTGTTTGATTTGAAAATCTTCTGCTTTTCTACTTTCTACTTTTTTTGAAAAAAATATATTTAGGTGAGTCGATACGTTACATGTCGTATGCGACATTTTTTTCATCAAGATATTAAAGTGTTTTGTGTTTAAGGCAAAGCAAAAACTTAGAGTTAATTGCAATCACATAGTTGGTTATGGTTGGTCTCTAATGCATCGTTTTTTAACTCTCTGTACCATTAGAACAATTTGAAATATCAAAAGTCAATGAAATCCATAGGCACTTTTTTAAGAAAAAACGTCCAAAAAATCTATCAAAACGAAAAAAATGAAGCTTGCGCGGCTGAGCGTTCAAAATGGGTTATGAAAACATGTAAGATTGGCTTACTTTTGCTTAATTTAACAGTTTCCCTTGGAAAACATGATAAAACTTAGTGTTTTTAACTACTTTTAATTGTTTGTTCTCGGTGGACCTTTCGTTGGAAATGCCCATATTTATTTAAATATATTTAACACGTCGTCTGGGTGATTGTTTTTCATAGCTTTTACTTTTAGTGAATTACCGATGTGTTTGCACTGAAATCAAACCACTAAATGGCAATCGTCAAGCGCCTACTGAGCTGCCAGCTTGGCAGGCTACACTTCACGTACGAGCACGACATTTCGAATAGCGAACTATCTTAAAAATGTGACTGTTTCAAATTAATACTTTTGCGTATCAAATGAACATTCTAAGTATCAAATTAATAACCAAAAGATCAATTTGATTCCTCTAGGATTATATTGATACCATAAAAACGATAATGGACTAAGTTTCAATTTGAGACAACGTGTATCACATTGATATTGATACTATGGCGGCAGAGTCGCCACACGAAAAAGATGACATCCTCAACTTTTAAGCCTGGGTTTCATACAATAATAGATCCACCCCCAATTTAAAGTTATCTCATTTATTTTGCTAGTCTTCTCACTCACGACTTACCACTTTCGTTTTAGTCATTGCATTGTTGTTTTATTGAAAGTTCACGTGCCGCAAATTCATCAAAAGCAAATTATTCTCTGCCCCCCAAATGACGTGCAGTTGAAGGAAACGCAAAGCGTTTAAGTACCAGCATTTTCAGTTGCCAACCCGGTTGTGGGTTGTACTCGTGTGTGTATTCATTTGTTTTTCCTTTTTTCTTTTTTTTTTTTTTGTTTATTGATATTGTTTTCGTTGAAGCTTTATACCCCAACCTGCAACTCCCTGCCATGGACAATTCTGTTATTTACATTTGTATGTATTTATTGATATTTATGTGTGGGCCCTGAGGAGGGGATTGGAGGGCAGGCATATAAATCGAAAATTTTGGTTGGAAAGTAGACGCGTAACCAGGCGTGTCAAGGCGTGTGACATAAACAAAATAAATTCAGTTTCAGTTTTCAGTTAAATGGAATCGTTAAAGCACCAAAAGAAAACGAAAAAACTGACCTAGGAAATGCACAGAATTACATTTATTGTCCACAACCAACACACGCCCCTTCAATGATCGGCTAAAGGTAAACATTTCAGGCCCTTAACTGCTGCTGGGGCAACATTTTTATTTTGCAACTAAAGGAGTTGCCTTGTTGTTGATATTTTGGCCCGCACTTCACAGGTAAACAAAGCCAGAAGCCAAGCCAACAGTCGCTTCCTTGTATGCCGGGAGCAGCGGCAGCAGCAGCAAACACTTCCTACTTGTACTTTGACCAAGCCAAGACGAGGTCGTTTTGCCTGCCAATCTGTTTGCTCACGAACCCGCCCGGTGGCTTTTGTTTCTTTCTGTTCTGGCCCGGTCTGTGCCCGTTTACAACTTCCTGGTCATGCTTCTGGCCTTGGCTGCCCTTTTCTGTGTGCCTGCTTGCCTACCCGGTTATGGTTTGGCCTCAAGTTTGTTTTCGTCTGTTGCCAAGTGGAGTATGCCGTCCATCAGGCTCCACTTCCCCTGTAATTAGCACCCAGAGAAAAAGGGGAAGAAGAACCGGCAACTAAGCGTTGCCCCAAAATGTTTCCAACTTTAAGTTTTCGCTCGCTCTTGGCGTCCCGCTGAGAATGTTGCACTTGCAGTTGGCCTGGCCAAAAACCAGCCAGCGGCGCACTCGAAAGTCATAAAGTACAAAAATTGTTACACTCAGGCAGAAATGAATTATGAAAGTTGTTTGCAGTTTTTGTTGCTTCGAATTCTTTCGTTTTCTTCTTGGGTTCATTCTTAGTGAAAGTTGAGTTTTTGAGGCAAGTTCTGCCCGTTCTTTAATTGAATTTGAAAAGCAAAACTCGAAAAGTTGTAGTTGAATTTGTGCTTTAATTTATCACATTTTGTAATTAAATCTTAAATGTTGTTAAACGAAAGATTCAAATTCAAAAGGATTGGCAGACCAACAAAATCTGGTCAATCTGAATATTTCACAAGCTCGCAGACGGAAAACCATATGCCACATTACTTATCGCCAAGTCAAAGGTTGCACCGATTAGAATTGTGTGTGGCAGTCCTTTTGTTTAAACCATGGCATAAAATCAAGCATTTATTCCGCAGCCTTTGATACAAAATTCATCTTTTGGACCGATTCCAGTATCGTATTTCAATGGTTTGGGATGCATTCGCTACTGTACAAGGTTTCCTTTGAAATCGTGTTGCAGAAGTACTGACAAAGTCAGTTGGTATTATTTGGAGGGATGTTGCTAGCAAGAAGAACCACGCTAATGTCGTGTCACGTGGATGCATGGTTCAATGGACCAAAATTTCTCTTCCTAGAGGAGTTGAAATGGCCCAAACCCTTATTCTCTAATACTACAGATAGTCGGATTGCAAGTTTATATCGTCAATGCTCGAAATTTGGTGAGACGATGTGTACATTGCTTCTACTATCAGCCAAGGCTTCTCTTCTTATTTGGCCCGATATTTCAATCACAACCGTTTGACGGTCTCGGCCGCTGCAATTAATGCCCGCCACTCGCCTCTGTCTTGTGCGAGCTGGAACCAGTTGGTCAGTTTAAGCGCCTCAATGTCTTTCAGCACCTGTTTTTCCCAACTAAGTTTCGGTCGTCCTACACTTCTTCCTTTCCCTAATTCCTTCGCCTTCCGCCTGTACACTTTTTTTACTGGAGCTTCTTCATCCATACGAGTAACATGTCCAAGCCAGCGCAGCCGCTGTTGTTTTATGCGCTTGACTAGATCAGTGTCCCCATAGAGCTTATACAGTTCGTGGTTCATACGGGTGCGGAGCTCATCGCCAACTTTTACAGGTCCATAAATCCTCCGAAGAACTTTTCTCTCGAACACGCCGATCGCCTCCTCATCCACTGTTGTTAATGTCCTTGCTTTTGCGCCGTATTGCAGGTCTGGGATAATAAGCGACTTGTATAGCGCGATTTTCGTTTTTCGATAGTGGGCTCTGCTCCTTACTAAGCCCGTAGTAAGAGTTGTTCTTCTTCGGATCTCCAGACTGATGTTGTTGTCGCTGGTAATCATCGTTCCGAGGTAGACAAAGTCCTTTACAACGTTAAAGTTGTACTCTCCCATTGCAACAGATTGTCCAAGACGCGTAGGCTCACTGCGCGCTGAGACTAGGAACTTCGTCTTTTCCTCATTTACCGCTAAGCCCATGAGTTTTGACTGCTTCTCAATCTCTGAAAACGCCTTGCGTACCGCCCGTTCGGATTTGCCGATAATGTCAATGTCATCGGCATATGCAAGAAGCATTACATCTTTATAAAAGACTAGCAAATAACCCGGCTTGCTTTGCTACGCCGCCGTCAGTTAAGCTATTTTAACCGATAAGGGTATCAGTTTTTCTTTTCCGACTTGGGGTGGATTTCACAAATTGGAAAATATTTGACCGTATCTTAAATACATTGGCTCAAAGCAGAGATTAACTATTATGCCCCGCCCGCGGTTAACAATAAAGTCTCTCCTGACATTTCCGATCTTGGTGGTGAACTTTTAAAATTTGAAGCTTACAAACCCAAAAGTAAAGATTAGCCTTGAACACACATTTTGGGACATTTTCCACCAACTCTCCAACCATTTCTCAAAGTTGCATTGCAATCAGATGAAAGCTATAGTTTTTCAAATTTCGCGGTTTTCTTTTTCCGCCTTAGAACTTAGAAACTCTACCGGGCAAGCGTCCACCATTCCCCTAAGTTTCACTGAAATCAAAAATTTTCCAAGTAACGCGGATTGTGCAGCATTTTTCGCCCATTTCTTCTACTTAGAAACCTTCCCAGGCAAGCGTCTAACCAGTCCCCAAAGTTTTACCGCGATTAAGAATTTTGCAAATATTGCGATTTTTGAACCATTTTTGACCTCCTGGTCCCTACAGGTCCACCTCAACCTCCATTGCCACGTCCATGGCCACCTCCATGGCCACCTCCATGGCCACATCCACGGCCACCTCCATGGCCACCTCCATGGCCACCTCCATTGCCACCTCCATGGCCACCTCAATGGCCACCTCCAGGTCCACGTCCACCTCCACGTCCAGGTCCAGTTCCAACTCCAGGTCGAGGTCCAGGTCCCGCACATGAGCATTACAATGAAAAACGGCAGCCTTTGGCTCGTTATCGTTATTTCTTATACTATCCTTAAAAACCAAGTTTAAAGCCAATCGGATAAAAATAGGTTTTTGGCTGCTGAGTTTTCCATGAGTTTTCCGACCCTAAGGTCAAATATTCCAACATCTGAAAATTACATTACAAATTATTTCACTTACTATCATTACAAACCGAATTTAAAGTCAATCGGGTGGAAAATAGATTTTAGCATATCGAATTCCCGAGAATTTTCCTTGCGCGTAGATTTTCCGAAATCGGAAAAGTTACGTGTTCAATTATTAATCAAACTTTGCTTACAAACGGAGTTTCAAGTCAATCGAATGAGGGTATTGTTGTGATATGCTCATGTTAAGTAATTTTCATAGTAATTTAAAAGCAATAAGGTGTATTTTAAAGTGGGGTGAGAGTCATGTACCTGGACGTCTTTCTAAATGAGGTAGCTCAATCAAGTAAAACACAGGTCCGTACTGAGTAAATTCTTTCTCGGTGGCGATTATCTCAAAACTAAATTTACCCAAATCTTTCATCTCGACCTTGAAAACAGTATTTAGCTGCATAAAGTATAAGAATAAACCATTATAATAAGGTGGATGTGAAACATAAACAGGACAAGCGTGGAAAAAATAATAGTTAAAGACAAGGGTTGCTGAAACAAAAGTTAATATAAAAGTGAACGTGGTTATTTGTGACTGTTTATATTTCTAGTCTATCTTAAACTGGAGTCTGATGGTCATTGTCACCTCGATCTCATGCCAAAAAAGGTCTCCATTTTATATTTTTCCGACAAATACATACAAGCATCAACAGATGCATTAACCAAAATCCTTTTAGAACGGTCGCTCGAATTTTCTAATATTATTTTAGAAATAATCCGACATTTTGCCAAAATGTCTCTTGAAATTCAATTGTGTCGTTCTCGTGATCTAGAGTTAGATGTGAAATGTTTTGAATTGAACACATCGAACCAATCATTAACTATTTAAAAAATCGTTCACGTCATCACACAACAGGAAAGCAACGTCTGATAGCATGCAATGGTATTTAAAAACAATCGTCAGTTTACTGTTTTTCAATAGACCGAATATTTAGTGACCGAATATTATGTGATTTCGGTTATTGGTACAGATCATATAATAACGAATTTTTAAACTGAAGTTACTTGTGCAGCTGAATTGTGGCCAGGTCGAATGATTCCGGTCACGCCGGCTCTGGTTTGCATCTGGCAAGGCGTCTTCTCTCGAACTCCTTTGTTGGTTAAAGGCTTCCATCGGTGCTTAAAATCTGTTGGGATTTTCTCTCCAAGTTCTGTATCCATCTGGGAACAGAATAAAATTCTCTCAGTTTTAATAAGCTCACGACAATAATAAAGGACATTTTTCCCTCACTAAGGGTTAAAGCAAACACCAAATTTCTCGATCGAACTATCTGTGACGCCGTCAAGTACTGACAATAAGGGGTAACGAGAGGTAGCTCCTGATGGGACCACCTTAAGTTATTACATCGATCGGACGAAAAATAAAATTCTCCCCATACAAACTTTTCCTACGCTTTTCCGAGGAACTTCCCAATTTTTCAAACACGAAAAATCACATTTCAGTTCAATTCACTTATTATCCTTAAAACAGAATTTCAAATCAATCGGATGGAAAATAGATTTTTGCTTAACGAATTTGGTTTTTTCCATGCGGGCAGATTTTCCGAAATCGAGAAAATACGTGTTCAATTATTTCGTATACTTCGTACAAACTCAGTTTCAGTCAATTGGATGAAAAAAAATTTTGGCTTTTCCGAGAATTTTCCGACCCTACGGTCGAATTTCCCAACATCGGAAGGTCGCATTTTAATTTATTTCGCTTACTGTGCTCAAAAAACCGTATTTCAAGTCAATCGGATGATAAATAGATTTTTTATCGAATTTCCAGAGAATTTTTCATGTGGGCGGATTTTCCGAAATCGAAAATACGTATCCAATTATTTCACATACTATGCTTACAAACCGAATTTAAAGTCAATCGGATGACAAATAAAATTTTCCCCATACAAACTTTTCCGACGCTTTTCCGGCTTTTCCGGGTGGAATTTTCCAAAATCCCGTCTTAGTACGCACTTTCACCCTATGGAAACTCCTGTCCAAAATTCAGTCCTGCTAGCTCTTACCGTTTAGGCTGTGCGACGGTCACCAGTCAGTCAGTCAGGTTGAACAGTTTAATATATAGATGGTGCCCGATCTGTTAGCATTTGTGCACTGGCGCAGTATATCCATCAGCAGAATAAGGAAGTTACACGATAAGTGTCAACCTGCCTAAAACCTCTTCTGGTATTGAAAGGCTCGGAGAGGTGGAGCTCCCTGTGCCTTTCAACGTCATCATGCAAAGTAGAACGTACTTTGCTGGTATACCATAAGTCGTCATATGCTATTTACCCAATTGAAATTGTTATACTCTGTACCAAAGGTACATAGAGTATAATTAGTTTGTGCAAAAGTATGTAACAGCCAGAAGGAAGCATCTCCGACCCCTTAAAGTATATATATGCTTGATCAGCATCAACAGCCGAGACGATATAGCCATGTCCGTCTGTCTGTCTGTCTGTCCGTATGAACGCACAGATCTCAGAGATGGTAAGAGATAGAGGTTTGACATGTATGGGACTTATGCTTCTTATACTTGCAGGCAGATCAAGTTAATTTTTAATTTTTTCCACGCCCCCTCCTGCCCCCGCAAATTGGAAAAAAAGTCATATTTTCCACAGTTTTATAGATAGAAGGTTCGTTCGTTCTGGACATATTTTGTAATCAGGATTATTTATCGATCCGTCAAAGGAAGGGTAAATATCGGATGAACGGTAGTAAAGATATGAGCCAACGAAAATTCAATATATCTGGGCTGCTCCTGCAGCAGCAAAACACATACATATGTATGTAGATGTATGTAAATATGAGCAACGACTACACAGCAAAGTGATAGCCAACAATATTTTAGGACAAATTTTTTATTTAACGATTCATATTGGATCGTTGTGGGTGTGATGACCCCGCCCCGCCAAAAATTCCACCTTTTAAATGAATTAAACCTGCAAATAAATTGTCTGAGTAGTTCCAACAACGAAATTCTATACAAAACCTAACAGCTATGGCTAGCTCATTAGATCCAATTGGATTCTTGCAGCTAACTGGGACGCTCTCATTTCCCCCTTCCCTTTCCCACATACACAATATTGAGAGAGAGAAATTAGAGATGGTCGCGGGACAAATATATCGCCCGATACTAAGACAAGGATTGTTTAAAATGCAAATAATATAAAAATTGTCTAGTTCTTTAATTCCAACATAAAATCAAGCAATCACAATGATGTTAAGTCATTCTGGTCAGTACCGCGTAGTTTTCGATGTACGCCCATCTCTAGCTTTGGCAAATGCAAGGGATTTTTTTTGTCTGCGGCGCGTGCCAATCCTCTCTCTCTCTCCTCTCTCTCCCTAATTATACTCTGTACCAAAGGTACATAGAGTATAATAAGTTTGTGCAAAAGTATGTAACAGCACCTTAAATGATAAGTGTTTAAGCAACTCAAGTCGACTCGTAGGTCTTTATTCATATATCGACCCCATTGCTATTGCAATGGCCTCCTCGTGGTGTTCCCTGGATACCGATTTTATATAAAATAATCGGGAGCAAATGCGAGCGGCGACCCCAACTGGTACAGAGTATAATGTAGTCTTGACCGACTTTCTTACTTGTTTTTTTATAGACGGTTGTTTCTTCAAGTGCATGAACTTGGTTAATTAAACTCATTTTACAACATTTTTTGACATGACATTCAGTGTAAATGGAATTTCATTTCCCTCTAGTAAGGCTGGGGTCAGTCACAGTATTTGCGTCAACCCAGCGTTACTCTTTGTACGGTGAAGCGTCGTGACGACAACGATTGAGGCTTATGTCGCTTTTCTGCATGGCATTTCGTCTATCGAGCGTCGCTCATGTTGCTTCTCTGCATGGCATTTCGTCTATCTTCCTGCATGGCATTGCGTCGACCTAGCGTGCCTGGAGAGTCGTTAACGTATTGAGCGGACATCGCCTTGCAAAATACGTCAGTCGAACACATTGTAAGGGGTATAAGGGTGGGTCGACGACAGTCACAAAATCGTCGACGAAACGTTGGTCGGCAGTACTAGAGGGTTGTTAATTTTGAGACATCATTTTTTTTAATCGTCATGTCTCATGTGTCGAACAGTGTGAAGGCAGCCTAATGAATATGAAAAGCTGCATGAAGAGTAGGCTATCTGAGTTCTCATATCAGCTTTTGACAGCCAACTCACAGTAAGCTGAGGTATTTTTCAGGCATATCAAATGAGATCTCGACAATTGAAAATACAGCTTCCAACATAATTGTGTTTTAGTTCTTACTTTGCGATTTTTCTCTGAGTGTAACTTTTGTATAAAGTATAAAAACCATTCAAAAAATATTGCTCAAAAATTTATGACTTGCAAATGTCTCACCAACTAGGTCAATGTTTGGACTTTTATCATTGTGGCCAATCTAAAAAAAAAGCTCATTTCCTTTCAAACAAAAACCATAACGAAGACTAATTTTTTGGTTTCTTTGCTGTCCGAAAGTCATTCGAAAGGAGAAATTTCACTCAATAAAACAACAAAAAAAAATTGGTCAAACCCCAAAATACAGAGACATTGACAAACTTCTCAAATATTGGCTAACAAAAACGAGCAGCAACAACAACAGCAACAACAACGCATACAAATGTAACACAATGAAAACAAAAGGAAATTAAAAGCATAAATAAAAAGTCAACCCTCCTGGGAGACTTGAGTGTCCTTTTCTTATGTAAGACTACCAAACAACAACAGAACCAAGTGAAAATTATGAGTCAAAGCTTTTTCGGATCCTGTGGCCGAAAGGAGTTGTGTATTGTAATTCATTTCTAGCAAACCCAAAAAAAAGAGTGCAAAAAAAAAACGAGAATTAAATGCAACGACAAAGTGCAGCAAGAATTCTACACTTTTCCGGGGGTGGGATGGGGGAGGGATTGCGGGGGTTCCTGGGTCCGGTCGCCGTTGTCGCTTAACATAGATAAATTGCGTTAGAAAAAGAGGCGGTGTCCCTGGGTCCATTCGTATAATTCACTTTTGTCAGACTCATAAAAATTGTTGACTGACATTTGTTTGTGTTTCCCGTTTGGCCATTTGTTGTTGTTGTTGTTGTTGCTGCCGTTTTCCCACTGATTTCGTGTCACTGCAAGCCATCTTTTTCTTTTCCACTAGACTACACACCCACACAACGGTTCGCTTTTTTGTGCTGCTCGTGTTTCTGTCTGTTTTGTCTCCACATAAAAGAAAATTAGTGAGTTTTGTTGCAAACATATAAAACATTCCCTCTTTCGTTTTTATTCACATTTTTTCAGTATTTTTTGTTGTGCTTTTGACATTTTCAGCTGAAGGTACATAATGACAAAGGTTTCCGTTTTCAAATGGCCTGGCAAAAACAAAACGAAAAAACAGTCAAGAGAATAAAAAGCTTAAAACTTGTTTGATGTGCACTAAAAATGCATGCAAAGTGATGCATAGTTTGGGCTTTTATGTGTCTTGGGCAATTGCCAGCTCTTGAGTTTCTATTGGAAAGAAATGTTTAATTACACCTTTTCAATGACTCAGTGAAACAAACTCATGTTAGGGTATTTGACAGCACAAAACAATCAATGGGAGAAAAGAAATTTGAAATAAAAATGGAGAGTTTCCAGAAAAAATGCAAATGAGAGGATGCAAGGAAAAGCAGAAAGTTGTAGCAAATAGAAAGGAAATTAAAAGTAACCAAGGCAACAAAATCCATAAAACTGCGGTGCAGGTATCGATGGTTCAAATTTTCCTAAAGGTTTTAGAATGCATTGAAAAAACCACAAAATTCCACTACAAAACTCAGTGGTAGAATTTCAATGACAAAACCTTAAAATTCTAGAGTTTAATTTTGGCTAAGCAAATTCCCCTTAATTGATATCGTTGACCCCTGGCCATGACAAACATTGCTTGTCCATCCACAGACTCAAACTCTCACACACACACACACTGCCAATCAGTAACTTGCCCACTTTTTCCCTGTTTTTCATGCAATTTACTTGCAATATGCAAGTATTTTTAGAGTCAACACACAAAGTTCGTTTGGCATATTGAACTTTTAGCACCTGCCCAGTGTGCTACTCTTCTACCCCGTTTAACGAACCGCAGTACCTGTTCACCTGTCCCCACCCCTTGCACCACCACCACAAATCAGTGCCAGCACGTGGTCCAGTGTGTCCGAATGGAACTGCGCTTATGAACAATCCCTGGAGAGTTTCCCTTGCATTTTTTCCCGCTCGCTTGCCGTTTTCCACATTAATGAAGTGCTCGTGTGGGCAAGCTGTAGAATTTCCTTCTCCTCTGGCTTTGATTACATGAGAAATTCATGTCCAAATTCAAATTTAAAACTTTCAACGGCGGAAAGTTTTTCTGTTGCTGTTGCAGGTAGCACAAGGAAGAAGTTTCCTTCTTTGTTGTGGCTGGCTTGTTGGCACATATATAAGTAGTTATATCTGCTGCATTCAAATATAATCGAACACTATTCTTTTTGATTTTTTTTCGCCCTTTTGAAAGCAAACGATTTTCCCTACTTCAGCCAACGCTAACTGATTGAATTGTTACAACGTTTTACGTGTGCGGCATGGCAAATGGGAAAATCAATTTTGCTGAAATAAATTGTCGAATTTCGGGTATAAATTGCAAACGGTTGAGCAACACGCATACTGAGATGAAAGTCCTGCGGCAGGCGTACATCCTTTGGTCAGTGAAATTTTATACCCAAATTTATAAGTGTCATCCCTTGACATTAGTTTCGCATTAAGCTATTTTCCATTTAATTATGTGGTCAAGGCCAAAGGATTTGAGCTAAAATCGATTGAAAATTCAAACTGATTTATTAATATGCAAATGGAGAGACAGGAAACGGTGAGAAAGTCGGAAGTAGCAGAGTGCAGACTTTAAGAGAAATATGATAAAAGCAAAATATATAGATTTTCATACTCTGTACCAGAGGTACACAGAGTATATTAAGTTTGTGCAAATGTCCGTCTGACCGTACGAACAAACAGATCTCAGAGATGGTAAGAGATAGAGGTTTGACGTGTATGGGACATATGCTTCTTATACTTGCAAACAAATCAAGTTTATTTTCAATTTTTGCCACGCCCCTACCGCCCCGCAAATTGAAAAAAACGTCATATCTCCCACAGTTTTATAGATAGAAGGTTCGTTCCTTCTGGACATATTTAGTAATCAGGATTGCTTATCGAAAGGAATGGTAAATATCGGATGAACGGCGGTTGAGTTATAAGGAAAACAACCAATTATGGGCAGCACCGTTCGCAACATTGACCGACTTTCTTTCTTGTTTTCTATGACCTTTTCTATTCATAGTAGCTGATAAAATAGCTTTGCTTCGTCCTCTTAAGACCTTCTTTTTACTTACCCGTCTAAAATTGACATCTATTTCATATACGAGGGCCGTCCCAGAAATGGCCGACCTAGCACAGTGGTGTTGAATAATGTTAAAAAAAATATTAAAAAGGGGAAGTACCGACTATTAAAAGCTTAAGTTTGAAGTTTGGTGCCTTTACCTTGCATAGTTTTTTTTTGGTCGATTTTAATAGAGAACGCTTGTTATTGATTTGCAAACATGGACAAAATTGGTCATCGCTATGTGATACAATACTTTCATAGAAAAGGTCTTAGTCCAACCAATATTAAAAAGGAGCTGGATTCTACCTTACGTTATTCTGCTTCCTCGTTTACAACAATAAAATATTGGGTGGTTGAGTTTAAGCGAGGCCGTTTGAGCTGCGAAGAAGAACATCGTAATGGGTGTCCAAATGAGGTGACCACTTCAGAAATGGTGGCCAAAATTAAAAAATGTGTATTGAGTGACCGGCGATTGAAAGTTCGTGTGTTAGCTGAATGTGTAGGCATTTCAAAAAGTGCTGTACATCGCATATTGACCGAAAAATCGGACATGAAAAAGTTATGCGCAAGATGGGTGCCGCGTTTGCTGTTCCATCATGACAATGCGCTGGTTCACACCTCTGCCGTTGCAATGGCTAAAATTAATGAATTAAAATTTGAATTGCTACCTCACGCCCTTTATTCGCCAGACTTAGCTCCCTCTGACTATTTCTTATTTCCAAACTTGAAAAAATGGCTCGGATGAAAAAGATTTGGCAACAATGAAGAGGTGGAGTCCGAGGCTAATGCCTATTTTGAAGAGCTTCACAGTTCTTATTCTTATTGAACATCGCTAAATTTAAATTTATTTTCGCGATAAATTTTTATGTTTTAGGAGTTAGGTCGTCTATTTCTGGGACCGCCCTCGTACATTTATTTATATCTACAACCTACACTATGTTGCATCCCAGAAATTTTTTGACATTCACACCGTGTAATTGATATTTCACATTCAGTAGTTTTGCTTTTGCTTCTGATCTTTTGACCTGATTTTATAACATAGGTGTGCTCATCGGATAGCATAGTGTCCAACAGTTTGATGTGCTCAATTTCCGGACTATATTTCTTTCTGTGTTGTGGCAACGATCGCATAACGCCGGGATACTTCAACATGTGTATTGAGCTTGCAAGCTTTTTTACTAACTTTGTTTATGCAATTTATACCGCTTTATTTCCAAATAAAGAGGCAACAAATTTTTGTTAGTTTATTTTGTGAGAGTAGTCCAATAAAAACTACAATTTTCAATCAATTTAAGGGTGTAAATAAATGCGAAAGTAAGCGAGAGTTGGGACAGTGTCCGCTGCAAAACGAGATAATGCAAATGTGATTGCGTGGGAGACGGAACCAACTATCCGATAGTTTGACTGAACGACCGACTGTCTTTAGAATTTTTTAAAAATTCCAATTAGCAACTTTACAATGCGATCGCTTCAAGATCGAATAAGCTATTGTGATATGTGGTCCGATCGTTTTTTTGCGTATATCTGGCGTAATAAATTAGATCTATTCAGGATCGAACAAGGTGGGACCAAATAAATCTTTTTCGGCTAGGCTCAAAAATATCCGGGAATACCCTGTTTTCAATACTGTTTTAAAATAGATTTAATTGGGTATATTTTAAGACCGTTACTCTTAGCCCATTTGCTTACTAATTTAAAGCTCATTATTACAAAGATGGATACATTCACTAATATTACTAACTTACATTTGGATGTCATCTGCATAAATTTGAATTTCACATTTAAAGGCTATTTACACTGGGAGTGCGTTAGGCGTTAATAGCTAACAGTTTTTTTTTGTATCGGAAAAAAGCTGACTGTTAGCTATTAACGCATAGCGCACTCCTAGTGTAAATCAGGGCTGCAAACCGGTTTTGAACCGAACCGGTTTGAATCCGGAACTCCGGCTTTTATTTTGATATGAACCGAACCTTGAACCGAACCTATTTAAGAATAAAAGCTGAACCTGAAGCTGTTCCGAACCGAAAATTTCGGTTGGGATCAACAAAAATCAGACATGAAAAATATGACCTTCGGTCTAGCGAATTCTTCTGTTATTTAATCGGTTTTGGGCGACTGACTCTTACAATCGGCAGGAAAGTTCAATAAAACCTCTAGGAGAACGTTCAGAATAACTTATACTTATAACGTATAGAATAACTCCATTCATAATAGCCGCAGTTTTAAAAGATTGTTGATTCCGAAGCATATTAAATAATTCGCAAAACAAGAGCTTATCATAATATTGGTAGTATTTTTCATATGTACGAAATGGAATTTTACTTCTCAGTAAATTATATTTTGATCCCAAAACTCCCATTCGGCTTGTGTAGTTTAAAGGTCGAAAGCGATTTGTAGAATACATGAGATTAAATTAAATGCTAGATAAATTTACTGAGCGTATTCAGCAGATAAATCCGATTTTCGATTACTGATTTATGAATGCCGATTTATTTGGTAATCATGATTTGTGAGACAGTTTATCGACTGTACGGCCAACTGTTAACGCAAAATTTGAGAACTAACTCCCAAAGTTACAGCGTTAAAAGCCCTCAAGGAATGTGACAATGTATTTTTGACCAAATTTAATAAGCCAGAGAATAACCTAAACTAAGCCTTTAGTGTCATTCAAGAGAGAATCAACAGAAATTGCAGATCGTAAATCAGTAATCGTAAATCAGATTTATCTGCTGAATACGCCCATTGTTTTTTGTTTGTTATTAATATTGTGTTAAATATGGACTGAACCATGGTTCAAACCAAAACCTTCGTCCAAAAACCTTGAACCTCAAATTTCCGTACCCTTACCATTGGTAAATTTTGGTTCGAACCCTTAGATCGAAACTCCGAAAAACTTGTTAGGTTTGCAGCCCTGGTGTAAATAGCCTATAAGACATGACATTTGGCAGGTCATTAACATAAATTGAAAATAGCAATGGTTCCAGGACAGAGCCTTGTGGAACACCACAGTTAAGGGTCAGAATGGTAGTGAAATTCGATTGTGTGACTCCAGCTAGAAACTAAAGAAAATTTTTGTAAGAGCTCCCACTTGAAAAGGTCCCGCCTATGCCACTGATTCATCCGATCCGGACGGTTCCGTCATATTAGCACAGTTGCACCCTGGCTGAAAAAGCCAACATTTTAGTTAGAGTGCTGAAACTTGGCACATTTGATAATAGTTTTATTTATGAGAAACTAGCAAAATTTTGAACCGATCCGTTCAGGCCCACCTGTACCGCCCATACAACTCTGTCCGTAAGAACGCAAAGATCTCTGCAATACAGTATGGGTCAAATGACCACTTTTTCTGTGCGAAATTAATTAAGGCAACAAAATCATGGTATTCAAATCAAAACTTGTAAGCATTTCAAGAGTAAGAATAATTCTGTTAAAAAATTGAAAATACCCATTAAACACAAAATCATATTACCCATTTGCAACCATATCCAAACATGAAATTCATTCGTTTATTTTAATTATAGTAAAACATTTAGTACTTGATTAAATCTAATTCTTTTCTAAATTTAAATCAAAAAGAGACTCTTTTCTTAATTTCTCGTTTCGTTGCCAGGCTCAAATTCCTCAATCGTTTCGCAGCTACATAATAGGTCAATTACTTCAGGTGGAAGTGTCGAACGCTTCCGCTTTTGTAATCGCCTCTTTAAAAATGTTGTAGAAATTAATGGATCTGATGTATCCACGGCCCTATTAAATACGATTCTTTCTGCCATGTGCTGTAAAATAGATTGCAACGAAACTTTGGCAAGGGTCTCATTTGCTTCGATACCCTGAGTTCGGCATTTCAATTTTGAGGCAATAATATTGCTATAGTGCGGATATATCGCAGTTTCTAATTTGTTTTCTTTCTTTCGTAAAATTATTTTCAAGAAGAAATGCTAAAGCCTCATCCGCAGAAAGTGTAATTGGCTTTTGGGAATCTTGTGTACACATTTTACGCATTTTTGCTGGCCTTGTTGGGCTTTTCCCCCCCCTCTCCCGTCCGTCGTGACCGTCTGTTCGTCCGTCCGTCCGACTGTGCGTCCGTCTGTTCGTCCGTCCGTCTGTCTTTTTTCTACGCAATCTCGTCCCCTAGTTTTGAAGCTATCGAGCTGAAATTTTGCTCAGAGATATCTTTTAGCTGCAGATATGTCGGAACCGCAAGAATCGGATGGTCACTTCCTGTAGCTGCCATACAAAATTTGTATACCCTTGCAGAGGGTATTATAGAGTTTTGCGGATGTTTGTAACGCATTGTAGGAAGCATCTCATACAAATCTACAAAGATTTGTCAAAATCGGATGACTATAGCATATAGCTGCAGTATAAATGATCGGTCGAAAAAGAAGTTCTAGTGAGAAAAACTTTTTTGTTTTAAATGGAATCGCCTTCAAAAAAATGTACATGTTAGTTTGTTATGCTTTTCCATGATTCCACTAAATTTGGTCGAAATCGTACATCGCAATATTGAGCAGTTGAAATGATATTGCTACGTGCTCTACTCGGTTTCCAAATTTTTGCTTCACTGAATGCCCTGGTATCTGAAAATCCAATAGAAATATACTGTTCTAAATTTGCTTACGATATCTGCTGCATTTCAGTTCGTCAAGAGCTATCAAATGGAACTGCCGCCTACTGCGCCACTTGTTAAACTGTAGTTGAATTGTACTAGAAAATGAAATGTTGGACTACTGGATCGCCAGTTGAGAATCTCCTGACCCGCTGAAGTCTGGTCATCACGGCGGCGGTTGCTGAACGACTGATGACGATGACTGATGACCTATCGATAATAACGTCTATCGCCTTAACAGGGATGCCACCTCGGTGCATGCAGGTCCCTACAATATCTTATATATATAGCTTTATTTTATTTCAAAGAGTCAGATTCTAGTTTCGAAATTATTAAACTTTTGCGCAATTTGCACGATTTAATCACGCTCAACGATTTAAATCAAGCTCATCCTGTTCATTTTGCCTTATTCTCTAGCAGTGTACAGAGCGAGATAAAAAAGGTTTGGCCAATTATATGAACGAGTATATTTGCCCAACTAATGAATGGATTGACAGCTCTGTCCACCCTCCCGAAATGAATGAGCAGCTTCATTATACATATTTTGTGGTATGAATGGTATTATGGTCATTGCTCATACGACGTGTATGACTGCCCCTGCTGCTGTTGCTAATTGTTCCAAAATGACAACGCAAATTTGTACAAATTTCTATTGCTACCAGCACACACACACACACTCATAGATTTTTGCAAAATAGCCGAAAAATTTGTGTTAAATAAGCGAATAAAAGCAAATGAAAGTTTTTGCCACTTGCCTGCGTCCGTCGGTCATTTTCTGTTTTATTTTGCGCCAAGTCATCGTCAACTGGGTGTGTGTGTGTGTGTGTAAGCATTCAATTTAAAGCCTGCTTTCAGGCACTGGCACGTTTCATTTAATTCACCCCCGCCGCTGATTGCTTCACGTGATATGCACATTAGCATTTTTCTGATTCAATTTGGGAATGACATTTGTTTCCCTTTGCATTTTGATTCACTTCGAATATCACACACAAAAGTCCATTATGGTTGACAGCCAAGACAAATTCATCTAATGTCAACACACAAAAGAAACAAAAAAAAAAAAAAAAAAGAAATTGTTTAACAACCACTTATTTAGATTATATTTGTTGATTTCCACTTAGGGGCGCACTTAATGGGCGCGCATTGCCTTCTTCATGTATCTCTCGCTGTTGACATTGCTGGAGCATTGGGGCTCCGTTTCAGTTCCAGCCACTCGCACAGATGATTGATAATTCTGATGATTCATGCTGTGTAATTCAGCTTATGTTTTCTCTGGTTTCGTTTAACCTTTTTTTTGGGTCAGAATTCCAGAGAAGCTGTGACATTTATATGACAAACTAGCTGGATAAATTTGAAACATGATTTTGATATTTTTTTTTATATTTTTAATGCAATTATAAGAGAGTTATGAACCATTTTATGGCTTGAAAACCTACACCTACACAGAAAATATTAAGTTGTTAGTTTTTTTAAAGCGGTTCAAACTGGTTCGGAACCATTTTTAAGCCGGGAACATATTTTACTCTATTTAAGTCTTTCGTTCAAAACTTCTTTCATATTTTAAAACTACACACACGATTTCCTGATTATCTTTGAGCCGTTTATAAGTGGTTCAGAAAAGGTCTACATCCTGCAGCATATCCGGAACTTACTGGCTTAGAATCCTTTTAAGGCCTGGATATTATTTTACTTCCTATATCTTCTTAAGATTCAAACCGGTTCCGAACTCTTTTTGAAACTTTTTTAAGACACTTTTGGACCAGTTCACACTTTTATGACCGTTTCTTGATTCCTTTCAATGAACTGTGAAAATTTCGTTAAGTTTTTTGTCTTTATGTTTCAACTCATCATCTGGTGAGTCGCGGTGCTAGAATTTTGTGCTCGTTAGCATTTAAATGCTTTATGAGAATACCAACCGACCGACCCATTGGCTACATGCAAACACACAAACATACACATTTCCAATTTCAGTTCACTTAAAACTTAAGTTGAATGTAAATTTCAAGCAGAAGTTTGCACACTGCCCTAAGTAAATTACCGCCAACCCATTAAAACCTGGCTAATTAAAATTCAGCACGTTCCTTCAAAGCCCCAAGAACCGAGAGCCATAAGCCAAGCCATAAAACAGTCGACACAGAAGCCATCAAAAATATTGTAACACATTTTGCCTATTAATTGTGAAGAAGTCCAGAAGTTTTCCCTTACTTCACCTTGTGCCCTGTGCTCATCCAAATGAGATTTTTGCTACATTGAAGTCGAGTTAAGTGAAGCTGTTCCAGGGGCAGATGTCAGCCTTCTGGTTGTGTTTTGGTTTGTGTGATGCTTCAATAATGAAAATGAAAACTATAAACTCATTTGCGTATTGGGAAATCAAAAGTGGTTACGTGATTCGATGTGGGGCGAAGGCCAAGCCGAGGCATTTGCAGCAGCTGCAGAATGAAAAGTTTGCCTAGGAGAACTTTGAAGATGCGGCTAGAGAATGATGCTGGTTTTCCGGAATTTAGTTTAACAAGTTAAGGGTGAGTGCGTGTTAACCCTTGAGTGCTTTATTTCGAATGCGCACTTAGCTGATTCGATTTTCTCTATTAATTGATACCAATACAAAAACTAAACTGGCTTCAAACTTTTTAAAAAGCAGAATAATTTATTGAACTTGATGTTAGACAGCTAACAGTGCGTTATCAGTATGTTAAACTAACAGAGCTGACAGCAAAAGTGCTGTGGAAGGATTTGGAATAGCCAAATCTAAGGATTTTAGAGTTTTCGCCATCTGACTGTAAGAAAAAGAAGTAAAACAATTCTAACTATTTGATTTCCATTAAAACGAACATCACCATTCCAATTTTAGGAGACTTCGTGCTTTTAGGGTTTCCCAATCCGGTCCTTCTCTTTTTAAGACCCCGCCAAACCTAAACATAAGTCGAACCCACTCACTTTGGAATAAGGTTCGAGTTTTAAATAGGGACTAAAACCCTGTTAAAATTTTTAGATTAATATCCTAAAATTTTGGACTAAAATTTTGTGGAAGTAGAGTACCTTCAGGGAGGCATGATAATATTTTAAGCTCAACGCAAGTTGGTCACACTAGCGTCGTGTGAGTAGAGAAATAAGACCGTATTTTGGGATTAGATAAAAAGGAGTATTATAGGCTATTTACACTAGGAGTGGATTCAAAAAAAGCCAAATGTTAGCTATTAAGGCATAACGCAGTCCTAGTTTAAATGTTGTATTATAGAGAAGATACCAAGAAGTTAAAGTAAAGTGAAGAATAAAGTGTATGCCAAGTACTTTTTAGTTAACTGTAATTATCATTAAGCTATTCTTCTGACAATTATGCCGAACAAATAAACTTTTAGTGAAAACCGCAAATAAAACTTTAATGCAGCGATGGGCTGGCTCGCGTGACCCACACCATTATTCGGCCTTAAATCCGCTGCGCAATTTATGCTGGCCATTTGCTTGATTTTGGAGCCCACCGCTGCTTTAAAGTACTGTACCAGTGCATTGTGTGAAGATACCATTTGGAAATCATACCCAAGCTCTAGATATTACAATGAACGAAAAAATCAAGCCTCTTGGGCTCAACACAAGCCAATGCGATATCATTAATATGTTGACCTAGGAGTGACTAAAACCAATCCCGACAGGATTCTAATTTTTGATCGTGGTTTGGGCTTTTCCGATCTTTAAAGCTGATCCCTATAATCGAACTGAAATTTGGAAAAGTTAAAGAAATATTTAAAAAATTTGGGAGAAATGGGGAGACACGACGCAATTCACTGGGATTTGAACTCTGGACCTGACTGAATGGGTATTCACACGGACGTCTGTATTAAAGCCGGCCGCATCTGAGCGATTGATTCCTTCAGCCGGTCTAATTGTTGACAGCTTCACCGACTTCCATAAATATATCAACATTTTTGACAATTGACCCTCGGAGCGAAGTTTATCTGTAACTGACGAAACTGAAATTGCGCATGGCTGGCTGTTACAGTATCAAGACAATAAACACTACACTCTAAAAAAAATCAATACGTACGGGATTACATCAATCCGAAACAGGATTGAAAGCAGGATTGTCCCGGATATTCTTAAGTCGATCCGAAAAAGATTGAATTGATCCCACTTTATTTAATCTTGAAAAGATCAAATTTAACCCTGGGTAATCTCATAAAGATTAAAATAATCAAAAAATTCGAGCTCAATTTAATCCAAAAGCAGGATTACCTTAAGCTTGTTCGCAGAAAGATTCCTCTACCTTTCCTCCTCCGTTTTCCATAGGACAATCCTTATACACTTCAACAAGACCCACCGAAACCAGTTTTGGTATATTTAAAGCTTCTGAAAAAACAAAGATATATACAAATTTTTGTTGTCTTGTCTGAGACTCGAACTCACAACCTTGCAGCTTTGTACTGAACGCGAATGGCATAGCATATGATTGTTGCCCCATGTTTAAAATGCTTTTTATCAGGGCTGCAAACCGGTTCGGAGCCGAACCGCTCCGGAGTCGGAGACTCCGGGATTTTTGGGAAGTCGGAACCGAACCCGAACCGGAGCAAACAATTTTTCCCGGCTGAACCTGAACCCGAGCCGGAGCAATAAAACTTAAAAAAGGGTTCGGCTAAAAAACACTTTTTATTTGGTTGCCAATGATTTCTTTCGGATGATATATCAAACATTTGTACTCTTTGTAGAACGTTGCGAACTCTCTTCGATCGGAAAATCCTAAGAATTCTGTATGAAAAGCTCTGCACCTACAAAGGAGTTATACCTAAAGCCATCAGACTCGGCTTAAATTTTCTCCAGCGATTTCTACTCAACTTGGAAGACTAGTCGCACACAAGTTCTGAAGTCTTCTGCAAAATACAGTAATTCGTTATTAAAGTGTTTAAAAAAAAAATTCTAAAATTTTAAATTTTATCCAACAACCAAATACACTTAACCTAACAACAAAAACAACTTGCAAAGAAACATATTGCAATGATGAATGAATATGATAATGAAAACTTCACATTTATAAAATTGGCAAACGACTTTATTGCTACTTTAGACGTAGACTGTCTTAAAATTCTAATGTAAAGTTTTTTGAAAAACTATCATTGTAAAGAACTTAAGAATGTCGCATTTGTTGTATGTTTTATCTGTTCCTGCCACACAAGTATCAGTCGAACGCGCTTTATCTAAGGTTTGTTTTCTCCAGCCAATAAACCAGTAAAGGTAAAAATTCATTGAAAGACATATTAACAGTTAAATAAAACTAAGCTCAAATATTATATTAAACATCAAGACTCTAAACTTCAATGAACAAAATGTTTGATTTTCTTTAAATTTACATACATTTTTTCAAAATTATTGAAAAAAAATAGAGAGAAGTTAACTCGGCTACTGTTTCATGTTCAAATGTATTCTCTGTTGAATTTTCTGGTTGAATATTGAACTATAATCAATCCTCGACCTTGAGCCTGCTAACATTCACTTTGACTAAATAAGACTATACATTTATACATACATTTTTTAAACGCTGAAGGGCTTTCAATGGTATGGACTGGAACAAATTAGTCACCTATAAATGGAGGCTACATGCTATAGAAAAATTAAATAGAGGGGCGCTGTTGATTTTCTTCTGGGCGGAATTATCTCGTCGACGAGGGGAAGGTGGGTGGAGTAACCCTACGAAAATCCACAATATTGCAACCCCAACAAAGTACCTTAACTTTATATAGTTTATAAATTACTATGTTTAAAAATTTAATTAAATCTTGTTAGAATTTATTAAATAGGCAAAGTTTTCAAGCCTTTGTTTCTTTAACGTATACAAAGAATAAAACTGATGGAAATGCATAACAGACTAACAGTTTCGAAATTCAAGCTTGGGCATAAATATTTTGAAAGACCATACATAAAGTACCAAAAAGTTGCGTTCTTCTACCAGTCTTTTAATTTCTGGAAACAACTAACAATAAAATACCAAAATATATATAACTAAACCTTAACTGAATTAAATTTCAAACCAACTAAGTACTAACTTCTAATTTTCATCCAGACCAAACAGAATTGTTGTTCTCTTGGCCCCATAACCCCGATCAAATAGGGTTAACAAAGTTCACATGCAATCGCAACACTTTCGGCTGTCATTCGAGACAATTTTTCAAAAAGCGTCGCCTCACACACACACACACACTCGCCCGCATGTGTTGCCATGACACTGTAAATAAATTGCAAAATTTGCCAACGCAAGGTAAACAAAATTCACGTAGCCGAGTTGTAGGCACACACACACACACACACTCAGATCGAGAGATACAAAGACACAGAACTTCAGTTCCCCTGTGCGCCACAAAAATGAGGAGTACGCGACCTCCATTTCATGTTATTGGGCTGCCCGGCTGCCTGACTGAGTGACGAGCTGTTGTTGAAAATGTGCAAACTGAAAAGTTCAACAATATTTATGGTAATTAAAATTGATTTGAAAAGTTTAGATTGTCTCTCTGCGGCGAGAGAGCCTTCCACAATGTCACCGAGTGCACATTTTGAGCAACACATCATCACCGATTCCCCTCCCCGACGCTCCGCGCCCGCCACTCGGCATGTGACAAAACTTTCTAATTAAAGTTTTTGCAGCCAGCGCACGGAGCAAAAAGCACGAGCACAAAAGTTGGCAAGTTTTCACGTGTGTTTTGGGGGGCGAAAAGTTTTCGGTGTCGCCTTTTAGGCGCAGTGCGTAATACGTTTTCAAGTTGAATTTTTAATTAGCGTGGCCATATGGCCAATTGATTGCCCAACAAGTGAGCGCAAATTGAGTCCGCCAAATGGCCAGTCTGGCCAATCAAATGAGCTCTGAAGCACGTAATTTTATGGCCAACGAAATTTTATTTACTTGTTTTAAACAAACTCAATTTAATTATATTTCGTTTGTATTCGCCAGACGCGACAAGCCCCAACTCCTAGCAGCACTGCCAGACCGAAATCTTTCCACCTGGGAGTGGGTGGGACGGAAGGCACAGAGTAAAATACAATTGGGAGCAGATGAGGGGAGAACTTCCAGAAGGCTAAACATTAAGTGTACATTTTAAACACATTTCGTGGGTTCTCGAAATTTGGGGCAAAGGTTTCGGTTTAAACCTTGGGGTGTAGTTTTTGGGCAGAACAAATTAAATACTCAATTTAATATTCAATATTCAAAATAACATTGGCAGTTATCACGTGGTGGAACGCTGACAGCGCTAAAGCCCTATCTGAATGCAGCACTGCCAGAGGTCCAGACAGAGCTCGTCCTACATTCACCTAAGTGAAAACTTCAAGGCCAAAAGGAAAATCCTTAAGGATACAATAAGGGAAAGCAAAGCTAGGTGCTATCAAGAGCTATGCGAGGAATTTGGAGGAAAACTGATGGGAAACTGCACAGGCATCCAATGCCTACATGCCCCATTCAACTGTAAAGCATTGTACATGCCCTTTATACTCGCCCCAATTAGTTTGAGCAAGGTTATGAGGAGGGGACGTCTTTAACAAGTGAAGTCCCAAATATAGAGGAGTTAAAAATTATAGGTCGGATGTGTTGCTAAAAGCAGAGCTCTACAACAAATGCATTTCGGAGCGAACTGTACCAAAGATATGGAGACGGCAGCGCCTAGTGCTCATTCCGAAGCCTGCAATGGAGCTAGAGGACACCTCTCATGCTTAACACCACTGGAAAAATATGCGAAAGAATAATCTGCATCCGCCTGGAGGGCGAACTAGAGTAACAAAGCGGGCTGTCTGATAAGCAATATGGCTTTCAAAAGCACAGAAGCACAACAGACCCCATAGACGCAGTTGCCAAACCTGCCAAAAGTGCCAAAGAAGAAACGAGATGGGCGGGAGGAGCCAAGCAGTACTGCCTAATCTGCACAATAGACGTGAAGAACGCCTTTAACTCTGCCAACTGGACCAAGGTCTTGCAGGCACTTAGCGACCGCAAAATCTCCCAAAACCTCATACAGCTAATCGCCAACTACTTTGAAGACCGAGAGCTACTGTATAATTCCAATGCAGGAAATCACCGCCAAACTGTCTCAGGAGCAGTTCCACAGGGCTTAGTGCTATGCCCAATGCTTTGGAACACCATGTACGATGGAGTTCTGAGGCTAACCCTGCCTGACGGGTGCCCTTTGGTGGGATTTTCTGATGACATAGCGCTTGTGACTGTGGCTAATCAATTGGGGGAGGCCACAGAAAGATGTAGTCTCGCGATTGACCAAATCATGAAGTGGCTAACTGCGAATGGGCTCACGGTAGCCGAGCACAAAACAGAAGCCGTCATAATAAGTAACAGGAAAAAAGTGGAGACGGCAACGGTCACGATCGAGTCACAGCCCGCCATGAAATATCTCGCAGTCATGCTCGTCCATAGGATGACGTACCGCCATTTCAAGAATAATGGCAAACACCTTAGGGCCAAAACAACGAAGTAGGCAGCCTATAGCGAGTGTGCTCACCTCTATTATCCTTTATGGAGCCACGGTTTGGGTCAAAGTAACAGGGGCGGCAACTATGGGGGGCAAGGCACTATGAAATTAAAGATAAAGCCAATTTTGTGCACTGTTCAGCACATAAATTGAAACTGGTCATCCAACAACAGTCGTCTCGATCGCGCACACAGCACCTGTTTTGATGACTGCTTGTGCGACTTACCAGCGCCCTGCGCTGATGAGTAAAGGTTTTCGGGTTTTAACTCGCTTCGAAACGGGACAAGTGTGTGCGGCTGGCGCTAAGAACCGAGGCAATTTTCAATGCTACGCAGATGCCAGTTGCCGTAAAATCCCTTTTGGAGCAATGGGAGCAAAGGCTTGCCCATCGCTGTCTTAAACTGACATACATTACAGCTAAATATATTCACTATTGACAAAGTAGTATTCCAGTTACTTTACAACTTCATACACCAAGTGTGTAGATTTAAAGTCCTCGTTCCAATCCAATACTTCTAGGACTATAAAGTGTACAAGGTTGTAACCTAGCTATTGTACAAGTCTATACACCAAGTGTGTGGAGTTGTACAGTAGTCCACAAGTCCACACACAAATTTCCAAATTGTGTATCGTCTTGTGAGCTGAGCGCATACTTCCTCGCCAACATTTTCTCAAATAGTATATAGACTTGTAATCTAAAGCCCAAATGTTTTCTGTTATACGCCCACTTTTCCGATTACATCGAACTCTGTTTTGAAGTCAGAAAGCCTACGAAAACGGCCAAGCTTATGTAAAAGTATCGATACTTGAAGTCTGCCAGCCTTCAAAGTGTTAGATAGAACATCGACCTTGGAATATGCTTTTGCGCCGCTGGGTAATATTGACACTTTCATTATAATCAAACGCTACACATTGTATTGCAAGCAGGAGTGAAAATGTCCTTAAAAATTCATTTCTTGGATACTCATTTGGATTTCTTAACTGAAAACCTCGGCGATGAGAGTGATGAGCGGGGTGAACGATTACATCAAGATATGAAGATTATGGAACGCCGCTATAATGGATTTTGGAATGAGGCCATGATGGGTGACTTTTGTTGGTTTTTCAAGCGAGAACGGTATAGACATTTTTAATACCATTTGAACGGTAAAACTGAAATTGTTCATTATACGAGGTGAGTTTGAAGAAAAAGGTGAATTTTGAATTTTCGCGGGCTGTGTACATTCGATTATTGATATTTTGCTTGTGTTATATTCGTGCACATGTTTATCATATGTTTGCACCAGCAGCCAATTTCGATTAGTAGTTTGTTTTTGGCAACTGAAAAGGTTAGTCATGTTTTTGTTTGCTCTCCGATTTTTGACTTTTAAGAAAAATGGCTCAAAGACTATTTATTTAATTTTGCGCTTAAAATGGAATAAGGTGCTCCAAGGCACTTGAAATGTTGACTGTGGCAAAAAAAGTGATTATTAGTGGTACAAGCGCTTTACAGAAGGCCGATAAGATGTTGATGACGATGAGCGTCCTGGAGGTGCGACCACGTCAACAAGCGAAGAAAACATCGAAACAGTGAAAAAATTTGTTTTGGAAAATCGACGAATCACTATTAGGGAAGTTGCAGATGATGATGGCATATTAATCGGCACTTGCCATTCAATTTTCTCAAATGTTTTTAGCAAGAAATGTGTGACAGCGCAGTTTGTTCCGAAATTGCCAAATTGTGAGCAAAATCAACGTCGCATTAGTATCGCTCAGGAGTAGTTGAATGACGTCAACGACGATCAGCGTTTGCTCAAACGGGTCATAACTGCACCCAAAAAAAATGGTATCAATATCAATTTGATACACGTTGTCTCAAATTGATAATAAAACCAGTATCGTTTTTTTAGTATCAATATAATGCTAGAGAGTGTCGAAATGATCTTTTGGTTATTAATTTGATACGCAAAAGAATCAATTTGAAACAAACTTATTTTTATGAAGTTCGAAAATTCGAAATGTTATGCTAGTACTGGTGGACAAGTAGGCGCTTGACGATTGACATTAATTGTTTTGATTTTTGTGCAAACACATCAGTAATTTGCTTATAGTAAAAGCTTTGTAAAACAGCCCTCCAGACGACGTACTGAAGACTAGACTGCGGTACTTCAATATGGAGCACATGCTCTAATTTAAAAGGTGAGCAGATAAACATATGTACTCGTTTTTGAACATTTGTAAATAACAAAATACTTTTACAGAGGACGTACCCACGCTGTTTCTGCTCTATTCAAGATGAGTAATCAAAGTCAGCTCCAGTTGAGGCATGGTTCGCATACTCTGAGGTTTCTGAACCATTACTAAGTAGTTCTCGCCTGGGATGATCAGCCATCATAATTGGGGCAGCACCAAATCAGAAGAGCAAACTGTTATGTCAATATGGTTCGCTTGTGCACTTCCTACAGTGACTTCTGTATTTGAATAACATACGCTTTGAAAAGTGAGAGTACAATGTTTCTCATAATCATAAAATACATTTTGTAAGAACACAGAATAGAAAAAACAGTTTTTAATGTTTAAGTTTTAGTTTTAATTTCAGTTTGCTGATAACTGAATTGGTACCTAAGCTTAATAAGAAAAAAAGGGGTGTTATCTTCGGTTCGGCCGAAGTTTTGTATACCGCAGCTTCCATTGATAACAAAAAAGTTTTTCTAAGACTACTTTTTGGACATTACTTTTCTTGGGATCTATACTATAAAGATGTCTGTTTCATTAAACTTGGTGAAATCATGGAAAAGCAAACACTGTTAATTGCGAAATTTGGAGGCGATGTCATTTAAGACAAAAGTTTTTCACTTAACTTCTTTTTCGACCGATCATTCATACTGCAGCTATATGCTATAGTCATCCGATTTTCATAAAACTTTGTAGAAATGTGTCCAAAGTAAATAAAATAAGTGCATGCCAATGATAAGGACGTTTTCATTAAAAACAAAAAGTTTTAGTCACTGAACTTGTTTTTCGACCGATCGTCCAGGAGCTATACAGCCGACAAACGGAATGTGAAAAGTAAGAAAGGTAGCAAGATAAGACGTCATTAAAAAAAAAAAGTCCAAGAACTAGTTTTCGACCGTCGTCAGGGGCATATCTTAGTCGTTCGACCAAACTTAGTGAAATAAGGATAGTAAAGAGTAGGAGCGTTTCATAAAAACAAAAAGTTTTTTTAAGACTTGTTTTTCAACCGATGTTCTATAGCTATATGCTATAGTCTCCGTCCGCCGGTTCCGACAAATGTGCAGCGTATTTGTACCAAAAGACTTTGTGCAAAGTTTGGTGAGGATAGCTTTAAAACTGACGGAGGAGATAGCATAGAAACAGACGACAGACGGCAAGGCTAAATCAACTCAGCTCGTCGTGCTGTAAGAATATATCTTTATGTGGTCGGAGATGCTTCCTTCTATGCGTTACAAACATCCGGACAATTTTATAATACCCTCTGCAAGGGTATAAAAATGTTAAATTGAGAAATGCTATTATCAAAATGTCATCAAAATTACTACTTTTTTGGTTGTGGTGACAAAAAGTGGATATATGGTTATGACATCGAAACCAAGGCCCATTCATCCCAATGGAAGCGGGCAGATGAGCCAAGACCGAAAAAAGCATGCCAAGTTCGATCAATTGTGAAGGTTTTGCTCACTGTTTTCTTTGATTACAATGGTGTGGCGCATCATAAGTTCCTGCCAAGAGGTCGTACAGTTAATAAGGAATACTACAAGGAAGTTAAGCAAAAACTTAAGTCTTAAGTCAGTGGTCGCAAAATTTTCAAGCGTACGAATATTTAAACTTCGGTACAGACAAAGTTAGTTAGTTACCAAAGACATTCCTCTTACTTTTATATAAAATTGTGAATAATAAATTAGAACAATCTACGTTTACACAAAAACCGAATCGGGATTGGTTTTGGTTGAAAAAATTTATAAATACTTAGCATTGTTCTTCAGTGTACTTAAATTCGATTGATAACACAGCTGTGAGTGTTCGGTAATTTTTGAATTTGATTTGATTTCGATGAATCAGATTTAAAATAATCGATATTCGATAAATTCACATTAGGGACTATCCCATGTACAAGCGCTATCATTCGCTATCATGCGTCCACAAATAAGTTGGCAGCCCTTGTCACGCAGCCATGCTTTGTAAGCTGTCATGCTTGTCTTCCGCCTTCACTTTTGCTGATACCGAAAACTCGAACTAATGCTCAATATATTGCTGATCAGAAATAAACATCTTTCAACGTGATTGAAGCCATAAGTGTTGGCCATCCGCCATCCAGGACCTGTTCACGATCGTCTTTCGCCAATACATATATGATTGGCCAACTATTTTCCTTGCCAGAACCAACAATTAAAATTGTCACCCGGCGTAACCTCAACTTCAGGTATGGTAAACTAGAAAATTGTGTTCGTCTGACCTAGTAGCGATAAAAACTTGTCTTCTCCAGTTTTGCGTTGAAGAAATTGCACTAATGTGTGCTCCGGCAGCGCAGAGAACATCTTGGCAATTTGTCCCATTCGTCCATAACCAACCGACGCGCTGTTGTCGCCTGTGCCAGCCAGAGAGTGTCTCAGTTCAGGGCCTGTTCCTGGAATTCTGCCAGTGGTACCTATTAATTGGATTCTCTGGGCTTGGACACGGCCCTAGCTGGATCATTGGATATTTTCATATGCACCGTCTGCTCATGGGCGTGACGCTGTGGCTGCTGCCTGGTGCGTTAACCTAGCCTAGGCTTCAATACCTGTCCCCGGTGCGCTGCTTCCCTAACCCCGCAGCATTAAGTCTTTCGCTGCTGCTCCTACATTTGTTAGCTAAGCTGACCAAATAGTGCTCACCATCAAAGGACAGCTGTCGCCGTATATACGAGACGCCTCAAGCCAGGGCTTGGCCACGTGTGCACGTTTCGTAAGCAAACTTTACCGCAGGATTAAGTGAAAGATCACTATACCCAAGTATCGGAAATAGTTTGTTGAATTTTGTGCATTTTGATATCCCTGCTAGTGGAGTAATTTTGTCTTAAACTTGTGTTTTCCTAGGTCGAACATACTGCTTGTGAGAGTTTTTGTTTTTGCCTCCTTTTTCCACGACAGCTTTCACGATCATCAGGCCTGCTGACACCGATGGACGCTGCTGTAAGTACGGCATAGCCGACCCCAAGTAAGAGCAAATGATAAACATTTTTGAACCATGGTCCATTAGGTCTGCCGCTTAACAGCTCAAGTACTCTTGGACAAATATGTTGGGGAGTTCAGAATGCACACTCATAGTTTGATCAAAAGCCTTCTGCTATTTCATTCCTGTACTACTATGATATTGTTTGAATATCTCTTCTGTATTTCTATACCGAATTTGGATAAAGGGATTCCATAGTAAGTTTACTCGCGTCTTGATTTGGGCAGAGCCATATAATCTCACAAGGTTCTGCATGGTAGGGCGGGTATAGAGGAGGACAACATCATCTTAGTTCTCCCCTAAATTGTCGCATTTCCAGGTTCTGTATTCTATGGTTTAGCCATTCCTCAAAGCTCTGTCTCCTTTAATCCGTAACGCATTGGGAGAGCACCAAAGACCACCCCACTTTCCCTGAGCCTAGCCGGCCAAACGTATAAACAGAGCGTACTCTCGACATTCCGCGAGTCCGTTACACAGTCCACCAAAAAAAATTCTATAAAAGTTCAAATTTGATATCCTGTTGCCCAAAACTGCCATCTCTTTGTCTAGAGTTGATCCTTCCGGGATATTTTCGATGTTGGTATGTCATCATCAATGCAAGGAGTACTTCATCGGTTGTAATCCAATCAGACATATAACTGACCTCTCTGTGTATCTTGTTTGAGATCATCTCCTGTCTTGATCATTTACATGAGAAGCTCCACATCGGCTGTGCGTACCCTATTTCTTTAAGTTTGAAGTGAATAGTTTTGGCTTAACCTCTGCCAAATATCAGAGTGCGTTTTCAATTTGTTGCTAGGATCAGTTTGCCGACAAAGCTTTTTGCCGGGCAGCGTTTTGACTTGATGTTATTTTCAAAATATATTCGATGCTCTTATTTTTCCAAATGGACCTTAGTCTGATAAAACTTTCAAACCTGACAAGAGTTAATGATGCTTCGCTTAGTTATTCTTAGAACTAACAATAATAAAAACCTATTCAGAAAGTCACCTACTTATTTCATTGTTCTTCAACGATATCCTGCAGCGCCGCTTTTGTGTCTTGAGACAAAAGCTCCCCCAAATTGTTTCCAGACACTGCAGCCGTAATAGATTTCCACGTTCTTAAGGCTGAATTTCGTCAAGCTTCAAAACTAAATCAAATGAGTTTGCATGCCGCTGACAGATAACAAGAAATGCAAAGACAATGCTTCATACAACTAAAATAGAATGGATTTGGACTGACATTGACTGGGCCAAAGTCAATTTAGGGCGTGACTTGACTGCACAACTGACGGATGTACTTGAAGTCAACTTTATTTTAATCAGCGACTGAGCAACGAATAACTATTAAAAAAAAAGGAAAACGACATTGTAGTGTCGGGAAAATAAGAGGATCACGATGAATTTGATAAGCCCTTAGGCGATGATGATAAGGCGGCAGACGTTGAGTTCAGTTCGAAATGGCGTCACAAAACACATTTTCAAACGAGCAGCGAAAACGTGAGTTGATTAGCAATAAACCGCTTCACTCGTTTACTGTGCGTGTTCGTGTGTGTGTGTGTGTGTGTGTGTGGGGGTGGGGTGTGCAGCGCCATTTTGTTTCATCGCCGAGACAAGTTTAATGGTTGGCTCCTAAAAGGTTTTCTCTCGGCTTCTCACATTAGTGGAACATACTAAAAACACACAACAAATGGCTACATCAAGTTATATATTGTACTTGAACAGCAAACACGTGGCGGCCATATGTCAGAGTGGCTTTATTTTCAATATTTTACAGAAATAAAACACAAAGAGGAAAAACAAAAGAATTTGTTATTATTTTATAGCCTGACGAGCTTTGAATGGAAATTGCCGCCGCATATTGACGTAATGGCTGAAATAGTTGTTGTTGTTTTTTTTTTATTTTTCAATTAAATGCTTCTGAAATTGTCAACAATTTCAATATAGTTTTATCACACTTGTCTGTGCACATATACATATATAGGTTTGTGTGTGTTCGCTTGTAGGTTTAATTGTCAGCTTAAATTTGCAAATGCTTCAAAGTTCGAATGCAATGGCTTTCATTGTTTTGCATATCGCTTTAACTGTTATTTCTTACGGTCTTTTTACTTTCAATATGCATTAATGACTTTTTGATGACCAAATAAAAGTAAGGAATAAAATTTGAAAATAAGAAAAACTATGGAATTAAAACAGGGATTGGAAATAAGGACTGGTTCGGTTCAGTGGTTCACTTAGTTATTGAACTACCGGTTCACTTTAATACATGGTTTTTGAAGCCAACTGAGCCACGGCTTCGGTTTGGTTTATTGGTGGCCGGAGTGGCTCAGCGGTTAGTGTGGGGTCGCTGGGGATTGGGTTTTGGGGCTCCACCCCCCTCCGAACATCTAATGAAAAGTTTTTTTCTTTGAATAAAACTTTACACCCGGCCACACCTCTTGCTGTTGGCACCAGCATTGCAGTAATTAGCCATGGCAAAAAACCCCCAAAACTGCCGTTCGGATTCGGCGTTAAACTGTAGGTCCCTTTCTCTTGTGCTTTGGCCCCTTGGGGCTGTTGTCATCTTGACAAGCCGATTTTACTTTTTACTAAATGTGTCCAGAACGAACCTTCTATCTATAAAACTGTGGGAGATATGACGTTTTTTCCAATTTTCGGGGGCGGGAGGGGGCGTGGCAAAAATTAAAAATAAACTTGATCTGCCTGCAAGTATAAGAAGCATAAGTCCCATACACGTCAAACCTCTATATCTTACCATCTCTGAGATCTGTGCGTTCATACGGACAGACAGACGGACAGACGGACATACAGAGTATAAAAATAGTCTAATTCTAACATAATATCAAGCAATCACAATGGTTTTAAATCATTCTGGTCACTCCGGAGTCCCGTAGTTTTCGATGTACGCCCATCTTTAGCTCTGGCAAATGCAAAGGTTTTTTTGTCTGCGGCGCGTGCGGCCTCTTCTCTCTCTCTCTCCTAATTATACTCTGTACCAAAGGTACATAGAGTATAAAAGTTTGTGCAAAAGTATGTAACAGCACCTTAAATGATAAGTATTTAAGCAACTCAAGTCGACTCGTAGGTCTTTATTCATATATCGACCCCATTGCTATTGCAATGGCCTCCTCGTGGTGTTCCCTGGATACCGATTTTATATAATATAATCGGGAGTAAATGCGAGCGGCGACCCCAACTGGTACAGAGTATAATTTAGTCGGGCCGACTTTCTACCTTGTTTGGTTATGTAAAGTGTGTTAGAAAAGAAATAGAGTCCTATGTGAAAATGGACGAGAAGTGGAGCTAAAAATCAGCGATCAGCGAATTTTTTTTGTGCACATGCGACAGCTATCCCAGCAACAAGTGAAGCAAACAACATAGTCCCAAAGCGAAAAAAAGGCAAATCGAAACCATGCCAAAGAACAACAAAAGAAAAGTAAAAAGTGTGGATTAGAATGATTAGCGAGTTAGTCCGTATCATTTGTGAACATTAATCTCTTGCAAAATATTCAAGCTACGTTCCAGTGCCTCCAGCAAAAGTACTTTCGGCGTGGGATTTGGAAGCGGTAAGTGCGATAAGCTTTTATGGCCTTTTCAGCTTTGTTTTGATTCTCCTTTGCTTCGCTTGGACGAATCCCAACCACTGATAAGCAAACGATCGAATGCTGATCCAGCTATGGATTTTTATATTTATAAAAACTTAAAAGAAATGCGTTTGCTGGTTTCAGTTGATTTGGCATTGCTGTCTTATAAATAAATGCGGTGCTTTCTTCAGCCCAACTGTTATAAAAAAAAGTCACGCCCAGCATATAATAAAAAAATTTTTTTTTATTAAATTATTAAATGCATTTTTGCTCTACTGGGAACTTCATATCATTTACATTAACATTTAAAATGTTAATTATAAATGTTCTGAATATTATCTACATATTACACGCTTAGTATCTACGAATGGCTTATTATCTACATGAAATAGTATTTTTTGATATTCTGTCCTTGGTGTCTCTTAACAATCTGTGTTCGTTATAAAAATAAATGAAAGCCCAAAATCTCTAATCTGGCATTGAAACAATAGAAAATATGAAGCGAAAAGAAAATTAAAATTTAGCATTATCGAGAGCTCGTAGAGAGTAGCTGGGTCCTATATTGTAGGATGCCCCCCTTTGCCGACAGAACTAAAAAGCCCAGAGCTAGCGCGTGCTCCGTAAACGCTCCTACACCCACATCTGCTCTACTCCATTGCCACGTATACACGTATACGCTGCATGCTACAGAAGGCCTGTTTCTGTTTTAGCAAATAGCCCCGAGCTTCCCTAAAATCTACGCGGAAAGGAATTCGCAACGCATTTTTTTTGTTCTTGGATGCCGAAAATCTGTAAAATCTTAACCCTTAAAGACCTTCCTAGAGTTTAACGACTAGATATTTTTATATTTATTATTTAAAAATAAGACCACAACTTATTTCTAGGATCGCCCTTATTCCCGCCGAACATAATTCCTTAAGGATAACGTCCCGAATTTCGCTTTAATCTGTTTGAAAATATATTTCTCTTCAGACTTTCGATGATAAGTTAGTCTAAAAGTTGTCAAAAACGCCTTTCTGTTCAAGGATCGTTTTTAATTTTGCCGAGTCTCAAGCCCTAAGCCATTTTTTAAGTATAAAGTCCCAGTTCGCTCTAAAGTCTGCACGGAAATATATTTTTCCAAAGTTTCGAAGGAAAAGCAGTTCGATAACTCGTTTAAAACTCCATTGTTTTCTTGGATCCACCCTAGCAACTCTAAAGCCTTTTGTTGAGTAAAACGTCGCAATTTCCCCTGAAATCTGCTCGAAAAGTCATGTTTTTAGACTTTTGAAGTTTGCGGCAAGTCCAAAAGTTCTTTTTGCTCTAAGATTACCCTTCATTCCACAAAACCTTAAGCCTTTAAGCCCATTCTGAAGTCTTACATTCAAAAAATTTCCTTAAATATGTACAGAAAGTAATTGTTTTGGACTTTTGAAGCAGCAGAAGTTTGAAAAACTATTAACCTAGGTGGGACATACTTTTTTATGAAAAATAAAGTTGGATTCGAACACATTATAAAGTACTAGTTCTGGTTCTAAGAGGTATTACACCACGTGTTTTTGTTTGAACCAACTCTACTTGGTCTAGCTAATCCTTTAAGTATTGAAAATTTTCTCAGAGAAAGCTATTTTATACTGCAGACTTTACTAACCTGCTTGACACTCTTGGGAGTAAGTTTCTCGTTGGAGGAGACTTCAATGGGAAACACAGATCCTGGGGATGTTATCGAGCTGATGCAAGGGGTTCAAGTCTACAAAAAGCCATAAACAACACGTCTGCTCAAATCCTAGCCACAGGTCAAGCAACACACTACCCGTATGCTCAACGAAACATGCCAAGTGCTATTGAATTTGCAATCTTCAATGGACTTAGACTGAGTGACCTCACAATGGAGACTCGGATCATCATCCACTAGTGGTTGAAATGGCAGGGTCAACTCAAAACACGGTACCCAGAGCCAAGTTATTTACAGATATTAAGGCATTTCGCAGAGATCTGGAGCTAACCTTAGATCTAAATCTGGAAATCGCTCTGCCAGAGTACATCGAGCATGCATATGCATTGTTCTCCAATTAGGTACATGCAGCCGTGCCTAATTTTCAAGCTGCAAGCTCCACGCAAGGACAAAATCAGCACCCTCGCCTTCCTCCTGCTCTTGACACTCTACTCCTCATTAAGAGAAGACTCCGGAGACAATATGTTCAAACCCGTGACCCTATCGTTGAAAGTCTATCGTAGAGTGTCAAACTGAGTTAAAAAGCTGCTTACCAGACACAAACAGATGGAAACTGATCGATTCCTTGAGCGAGTCACATCAGATGTGAGCACCAACAATGCCTTCTGGTGTCTCACCAGAAGATACAAACGCCAGGTAACCCCTAAGTTCCCGATCCGAAAGAGTGATGGCACCTGGGCGAAGTCTCCCAAGGATCGGGCTGAGGAGTTTGCGAAAAATCTGGAGCAGAGATTTACGCCGCTTTCAACTTCGCCTGCTTACAGGATAATGAAAGTGGAACGTGTTCTTGGTACCCCTGGTTAGCTCGAACTGCCAGTGTCTCCGATAACTTTTATGGAGGTGAAAGAAAAAATCCAAGCCGTTAAATCCAAAAAAGGCTCCTGGATAAGATGGGATAGACAACAAAACGCTGAAGGCACTTCCTGACAAAGCCATACTGTTCCTAGTCTCGCTCTTCAACTCAGTGTTGCGACTGGGGTACATTTGTATTGATCCACAAAGCCCGGATGAGTCCTTCAGAAGTCGAATCACACCTGTCAATAAGCTTGCTTTCGTCGGTGTCGAAAATCTTTTAAAGGTGCTTGCTGTGTAGGATACTAGCGTTGGATGAGCTCAGTTATGGGATTCAGCCCTTTCCATTTGGCTTTAGACGGTCGCACGAAACTCCAGAGCAGTTAAACAGGGTAACTTACTTTAACCTGGAAAGGTTCCATGCAAAAGAGTACGTCGTGGCAGTATTCGTTGATGTTAAGCAAGCGTTCGATGGAGTTTGGCACGATGGTTTGATGTGCAAGATAAAGATTCTCCTCCCACCACAGCTCTTTGACCTGTTGCGCAGTTTCTTTACCGACAGGACATTTCCGTCGTTCTTGATGGAGCTGAATCGAGCATAAAAATCATACTAGCTGGAGTGCCACCATGGACAAGCCCACAGGAAGTAACATGCCCAGGAATGACACAGCCATTTTGGCCAGACATCCCTGTGACTACAGCGCCACGGCCAGCAGTACATAAACCGATTTTGCAGATGGGCAAGGCGCTGGAATATTGGAATAAATAAAGCGAAGTGTGCCAATGTCACCTTCACGCTAAGGAGAGACGACTGCCCCGGATTCTTCATGGAAGATCAACTCATAGCTCATCTTCAAGGACACAGGTACCTTAACAGGCGTTTGACAGTTGCTCTGCACATAAGCCAGCTAACAAAGTCGCTATATAGAAGAGCTGCCCAGTTGGGATAGATGCTAAATAGCAGAAACAAATTGTCCCTAAAGAACAAGGTACATGTGTACAAGGCAATTATTTCACCAGCTTGGAGATACGGCCTGCTTGTAAATGGAATTGCAGCTAAAACTCACCTAAATAAGATTCGAGTCCTTCAAGACAAAATACTGCGCAGACTATCGGGAGCGCCTTGGTACATGTGCACGAGAAGGCTGTAGAAGAAACTTAATGTTCCTATGATAGGTGACGCTATCAACAAGCAATCTGCTGCCTACCTAGAAAGACTCAGAGGACTCAGAGGACGAAAAGTAAATGGCGTCAGAGTCGACAGAAGCCTCAGGAGATCATTTCCATCGCTACTTTCAAGTCGAAGAATCCGAATCTGCCACATTGACACTAACCAAAACGTTATCTGCTAAAAAGAATCTTACACTACTAACACTACCTTATTGGCCGACCCTTGGAGGCTGATGACCTTCAAATCAGGGCCGTGATTGTCGAGAAATACTTAGAAAAAGCTAATTTAGAATAAAAATACTTGTGTTTGTAATTTGTCCCCCTCTCCCTCTACTTCGTTGTCGCTGTTTTGTCTTTGAGTCCCCGAGTCTCATAAGACAAGTCCTCAAAATGACATTTGAGCTTGTCAGGCGAGTTCTTTATCTAGACGCAAGTCACAAAGCCTGTCACTTGCAGTTGATGAGTTCCACGCAATCGAAGGACTCTTTTTGCCTTGGCTTGACTTTGCTTGTACAAACTTGCATGCATAAATGTGCTTCTGTGTGTGTGTGTGTGGTGGTGTATATATTTAAATCCTTGGCCAGGCCTGCTGTTATTCTGTCCCTGAGCTGTCCACCTTTTTCGTGTAGCTCAGCCGGAGGGAGAGAATTTATTTTGCGTTAAGCATTACGTACAATTTCAGTTTAAGAATGCAACCAATTTCAGTTTGCCCACGTGTCATAAATGCAGTTTACTGTGGGGATGGGGAGCAGGCGTCGCTAAATCTTATTTTCTGCAGATTTTACCATGTGCAGCAGTAACGATTTTCCAGTCAAAGACCTGAGCACCTCCACCCCCAATTTGTATGTGACTGCTGGGGGCCATGCTTGACTGGACAATGGTTTGGCCCCATTGCTACCTCACTCGAATGTAATTTTCATGCACCCAAAGTCTGCGGTTTGTCGTCTGCCTGGCTGGTTGTTTTTAAACGACAGCCCTGTCTTCGAGGCATTAACCCACAAATGCAGTTTGCAGACATAAAATTGCCATTGCCTTGGGGTAGATTTAAGTGTCCAGCGGTTTGACAGATTGCAGTTTGGTTGCACTGAATGGAAACACACAGTTGAAGGAGAATGGGTAAAACCTTTTATTGGAAATCACAATGAAGCAAGGCTGTTAGCCTCTGAAATTCTGCAGAAGGTTCGGTACAGAGCTGAGATCTGCAAGGGTGAACTCGATGTGATTCGACACACAAACTATGCAGTCAGCTCATATACTCACTCATTTTCGTACTAGTGTTTCTGTGAATATGTGTCTGAGTGACCAGGAGTCAGATTTGTGGTATTTGTTTTGACTGCTCTGTCTCCGTGTGCATCAATGTGGCGTAAAAAACTCTCTGGAGCAATGGGAGCAAGGGTTTGCCCACCGTTGCTTTAGAACTATTGACATGGTTATAAAAAGTCAATGGAAGAAAAGTTTTGAAACAATCTACATAACTTTACCGGATTTTACTTTCATTGCACATTTTTAATATAACTTTACACATAACCTTTCCAATACATTCATCGAAACTTTTAGTCGCCCCAAAAAGAGCTTCAAAGCTTTGACTTCACTTTCCAAAAAACCTCTGGAATTTCTGTGTGTGGGATCTCTCACACATAAATCTTGGCAACCAGCATTGTCCAACCGTTGCCTTTGAAATGCCAGTTTAACTTGGCCATAAGTGGCTTAAATGTTGAATTTCAAACTACAATGCGAGAGGACAACAAAAAAAAAAAGATCGTGTGCCACCGGACGAGATGTGTTTGCCTTGTGCCGGAGTGCCAAGTTATGTACGTTTGCCTGGTGCCCACCTCGCATCGCCTGCTCTGTGTGGCATTCATGTCCTTATAAATTGTCTGCAATGTTAAATGTTGCATGTGCCTCAGTGCAACCTCTCGCTTTGGCTGCAGTTTTGCCTGCTGCACCACAGGAATTTATGGCTCTGGGCGGCAGACAAGGACTGTGCCACTAATCAGCACACGTTTTAGCTGCCAGCCAGTTGCAGGAAGTGGAAGTTGAAATTGTTAAAAGCAATAAAGCTAATATGTGATGTGGCAAAATGTGCGGCCTCGCCCCGATTTGTGTCCCTTACAACAGTTGGAGGTGGAAGCGTGATAGCGAATGGTAATTAAAGTTGGTAACTGATAAGATATATTGATAACAAACATACGAGCTCTAAACATAATTTCTTACCATTATTAACAAAATAGAAATAGCATAGAAACAAAAGTTATGACTCAAAATTGGAATGAATCTCCAAGAAAAATAGTGGTATTTTTAACTTCAGTTATTATTAATAACTAATTATTCTATTGTAAAAGACCCATTTCAATTTATTGAAAGCAGCGGCGTATGCAGGATTTATACAAGCGCCGTTTTACGCATTATGCCTGACACGCAGTAATGATTGACATCGGCAAGCATTCGGTTTGAATCGGTGAGTGACTTCGGGCCCCAGGGGCCACGGCTGGACAGTCCGGTACTAGACTGCCAGATTGCTCTGCTGCGTCTTTTCTGACGTGGGCTTCGTCAGCTGATCCAGGCGCGCAGGTTTGAATTTCGAAGAGAGAAATGAATTAAAGGTCTGCTAAATGGTGGAAAAGTCCCCAAAAAGGTTTTTTTTGGATAAATTGATTGGGCTGAATTTATTATGTATTTTACGATTTTTTGTACCTTTTTGTTTATCGAACTGGCCGTCTTCTTCTAGTTCCGATCCCTTGTGGGTCATAGGGCATCAACCACTCCTCTCCTCCAGCGAGCTCTGTTGTTGGCCGTCCCTTTCAGTTCTCCCCAACTTTTCGCGATGCTTTGCGCCTCTCTACCGACAGTCCTCCTCCAAGTTTCTTTGGGTCTGCCACGTGACCGCCCGACTCCGTCCAACGGGTTCCATTCCATTGCCTTCCTTGTCATCCTGCGTATTATGGTGTCGACACTCTCCATATTTGCTCGCTTAAGTAGCTCAGAGTTCCTTATTCTGTCAGGCCAGAATATGCAGTAGATGCATCCCAAGCAAAGGTTTACAAATGTTTGGAGTTTCGCCACTATGAAAGCTGTAATTTTCCAAGTGGAAGAACCGTATAAGAGCACTGGCAATATGTTGGACTTGAAGAGCCTGATTTTGAGCCATTGTGGATAGGTCGAGGAACGCCAAACAGCTGACAGCATCCCATAGGCACCTTTAGCCTTTTGAAGGCGCACATCCACATCAAGCTCCGTCCCTCCATCAACAGCGACTACGCTTCCCAGGTTGCCCAACTTGCTCAATTGACTCTTCGTCCAAAACCAGAGAATGGTATTGTCCGGAACGGATGCTGAGCGCTTTTGTCTTCTTCGTGTTGGTCGTACTAACCGTATAATTTGTAAATAATAGAGGCTTGCTGTCTTTCAGATACTTACGCGCCAGAGCACTGGACTCGCTCTGTTAGCGGTGGCAGAGCGCTGTAGCGCTGTGATTCTCTCTCACCTCGCTCACTCACTGTTAATTTTCGATGGCTCTCTTAGCAAAAAGCACTAATGTTATTTACTGTAACTGCTTGGAGTATCTTTTCCCGGACTATCCCTTGCACAAAATTGAATACCCTTGTTCTACTGGCACATTCTAGAGTCCATTCTAAAAAAGTGATTACTTCTTGTTCCACTGACGAATGTTTATCACGGTTACACGCGAATGGTTAACAAAGTTAAACACAGTTTGTATTGGTTTGATTTTGCAATAACAAATTGAAAGTCTAATTCCTTTAATATTTCACCGAAATGGACTTACCTGGGTTCCAGCTGATTTACCAGAAAAACAAGAGTGCATATGTCAACTGCAAGAGTGCGAGGACCATTTCGATGCGTTGATTATTGAGTTCCAACGGAAGAATAGAAAGCGAAAATCGCACAATTTGTAAGTTCATATTATTCTTATTAGTTGAATTTGTTTTAATTTAAATCTTGCATACGTTTTTTTAAATATTATAATTTTTGGTGTTTAATTTATTTATTCATGAATATCTATTTTGTCCCCTTCAAAGTAATCCCCATGAGATATTATACACTTGTGCCAACGGTTTTTCCAATCTTCGAAGCACTTCAAAAAATCTTTTTTTTATCTTGTTCAGCTCCTCCTTCGATGCCGTCTTTATCTCGTCAAGCGTAGCGTAACGTCGTCCTTTCATGGGCCTCTTCAGTTTAGGGAACAAGAAAAAGTCACAGGGGGGCCAGATCTGGGGAATACGGTGGCTGTGGCATCATTAGTGTGTTGTTTTTGGCCAAAAAAGTCGCGCACAAGCAACGATGTGTGAGCAGGGGCGTTATCGTGGTGCAAAAGCCAATTTTTGTTCTTCCACAAATCCGGGCGTTTCTGGCGGATTGCTTCGCGCAAATTGCGCATAACTTGCAGGTAATATTCCTTATTGACCGTTCTTCCCTGTGGCAAGAACTCATGATGCACCACGCCCCTGCAATCGAAGAAAACTGTCAGCAAAACTTTCACATTCGACCGAACTTGGCGCGCTTTTTTGGTCTTGGTTCGTGCGGCAGCTTCCATTGAGATGATTGAGCTTTGGTTTCCACGTCATAACCATAAACCCACGATTCGTCACCAGTTATGACCCTCTGGAGCAAATTTGGGTCGTCGCGGACAGAGTTTAACATCTCATTAGCAATGTTCATGCGATGCTGTTTTTTGGTCGCAATTGAGCAATTTTGGTACGAATTTCGCGGCGACACGTCTCATGCCCAAAATCGATAAAAATCGAATGGCACGAGCCAATCGATATGTTTAGGTCCTCAGCAACTTCTCTAACGGTGATTCGACGATTGGCCAATACCATTTTCTCCACTTCATTAATTTTTTCGTCTGTTGTTGAAGTGCTCGGGCGTCCGGCACGCTCTTCGTCGTTCACATCTTTTCGGCCTTCTGAGAACATTTTGTACCACCGATAAACGTTGCTTCGGTCCAGGTAAGCTTCTCCGTATGCCACAGTCAACATTCGGAATGCATCCGCGCACTTAATTTCGTTTTTCACACAAAATTTGATACAGGTTCTTTGATCCATTTTTTGAATAGGTAAAAATCGAAGACGATCCAAAACACGTGCAAGCAAAGCAGCTGTCAACAATTAAGATTCAAAATGGCCTTTAAAACGACATGAGTACCAACATAACGTCACAAAAATAAATTCGAAATTAAATATACGTAACCCGCGAAAATTCAAAATTCGCGATACTTTTTGAACTTTTGAACACCTCGTTTAATTTTTTTAAAGAAAGAAAGTCGGTCAAGCCCGACTATAGTATACTCAGTACCTGTGAAGTGCTGCCCAACAACGTTGCGACCGGTGCTGCCCTGTAATATTTCCATTGCCAAGTCCCACTGTACAGATTCATTCATATAAATAAAAGCAACTTTACTTATCACGGTCACAAATCAAAGCTTATCACTTAGCACAGACATAAGCCAAGGGTTCTTTACTTATCACTTAGTAAGGAAATGAACCAAAGCTTCTACATACAACTTTACCATGTACTAGAAAATCTGCAACATAGATCGAATCACCGTTACTTAAGCCTTTGTTTTCCTTATAACTCGACTAACGTTCATCCGATCTTAACCTTTCCTTTAGCGGATCAATAAAAAATTCTGATTACTAAATATGTCCAAAAGGAACGAACCTTCAATCTATAAAACTGTGGGAGATATGACGTTTCTATCCAATTTGCGGGGGCGGAAGGGGGCGTGGCCAAAATTGAAAATAAGCTTGATCTGCCTGCAAGTATAAGATGCTTTTGGGTCATAGAAGTCTATGACTTCTCTGAATCTGTGCTGTTACATACTTTTGCACAAACTTAATATACACTGTGTTCCCCTGGTACAGAGTATAAAAAGCCAAAAAATATTTTCTTATAAACTTATAATGAGCTAAGTTTCATGCATTTTTTTGGCGAAGTTATGCTCAAAAAAAAAAAAAAAATTATCACAACACCCCATCTTCTCCTTATAATGTGTGTAGGTTTTGTAAAGGTACTTTCTAGATAATCTTTTTCCGGTTCTAGATTTTTTCCTTATCTATCTTTCATTTCGTTTCTGCTTATGCACTTACGGCTGGAAGTCCCATCTCCGGTTTCGAGTTCCATTTCCAGTTTCGAGGTTTGACGTAAGAATATAGAAATATCGCGATATAAACTCCCGTAAGTCTACAGCAATAGCTCGCCGATCTCAAAATATTCCTGTCATCAGTATGCATTCTTTTCTTAAAAGTTGATAATAGATTTGTCATTCTATATTGGAGAATATTCTATAATATTAAGTTGTACTTTTTATACTCTGTACCAAAGGTACACAGAGTATTTTAAGTTGGAGCAAGAGTATGTAAGGAAGAAGGAAGCATCTCCGACATCAACAGCCGAGTCGATCTAGCCATGTCCGTCTGTCTGTCCGCCTGTCTGTCTGTCTGTCCGTCTGTCCGTATGAACTAACAGATCTCAGAGATGGTAAGAGATAGAGGTTTGACATGTATGGGACATATGCTTCTTATACTTGCAGGCAGATCAAGTTTATTTGAAATTTTTGCCACGCCCCCTCCCGCCCCGCGAATTGGAAAAAACGTCATGTCTCCCACAGTTTCAAAGATAGAAGGTTCGTTCCTTCTGGATTTAGTAATCAGGATTATTTATCGATCCGCCAAGAAATGATAAAGATCGTGTGAAAGTTTATCGAGTAATAAGGAAAACAAGCAATTATGGGCAGCACTGGTCGCAACGATGATGGGCAGCACCTCACAGGTGCACAAACCAGCCAATACACTAACCAACCAATAGCGACTTCACGAACCCACGCCATATTTCACTGTTTTTGTAGTAAGACCATAATCACACACACCTTTCGAACTAGAATTCGAAGAAAACGAAATCTATCGAAGTTCTGGGACACCGACGGATTTCTCTAGCGATTTGCAAACTAACCGAAGCCAAAATCTCTAGAGGTTTTCAGGACACCCCCGAATATGTTTTTAAGCAGGTTTCAGCTCAAATTACCAAATATCTAGACGTGGACTATTGTGATAAGTCTCTCTTTGTATCACGACTCTACGCCATTAGACCAACTGGTAAAATTTTGTTGTATTCCATTTCGGTATAGCGGATCGGATCCACCCTATAATAGCAAAAAATTAAAAAAACACCAAAAACCGATCAATTCGGTTGGGGTCAAGAACCTCCCAGTTCCAACAACAATAAGCCTCTTGTCAACCGTCTCTACTATAATCGAGATGGCAACTTAAAGCTAAAAGAAAGATTGCAAAATGATGTAGTCTGCCTTTAGGCTTGGGAAGAAAGCTTAAAGCTCAAGTTTAAAAATGGATAATTAAATACATTTGCAACTGTTTTTCCCCTCCACACCAACTAATTGATCTTTCATTTCACTTTGGAAAATCATTATTTTCTTTCCTTCTGTTTTCCTTTCCGTTGTCCATCCCTAGTGTCGCAGCAAACTTCTATTTGCCAGCGTTTAAGGGGGAAATCAGCAATTAGTGGCAGACCCAACGCCCCAGGCATACATATAAGCATGGGTCCGGTCCAACCTAGCGAGAGTGGGACACGGGCACGCATTTCCGTCGGGCGCCAACAGCTTCCGTCGGCTCTTTGCACTTTCCACTTTGACTTGGCTACGCTTCTGTCGGTGTTTGCTGGGCCTTTGTGCGACTTTCTCGTCGTTCCGGGGTCGTGTAATTTTATGACTAATTAGTCAGCTAGTACATCAAGTTGGCAACAACAACTGACTTCGTTTAAGCTTAAGTCTATTACAGTTGTGGGCGCGTTGATCGTCGTCGTCGTCGTCGTCTTTTTGTGGGCGTGGGGCATTTATTTGCTTTGCTGCGCTTTTAATTGCCGGCAAGCAATTTTCTTCTGTCGCTGCTGCTGCAACTGCTTGGCTTGGGCCTTTTCATGCCATGCGTCTACGTTGTCGTCGTCATCGTCAGGCAACAGCCTCCGGTATGTCTACAAAGTTGAGTTGCAGTTTTAGTTGCCAGCCTGTTTTGTTTTTCTTGGCATTCTTTGTTCCTTTTTTTTTTTGGCTTTTGTGTAATTTTGCAGCATAAAACACACAAAGGCAACAGGAAGATGGTGCAAAAGAAGACACTGCCTGCTGATGCTGTTGCTGCCGATGCAGAGAATGGCCACATTTTGCGACATTTAAGAGACGCTTAATGCTTAAAGAAAGAACGGGTTTGTGCTTGAATCAAGGAATTCGCTCCTTTTTTTTGCCTAGTGTACCAGAACTTCTCAAACTACTCCTGCAAGCGACATCTCAATTTCAAGCACTTCCCCTAATTAATCTTAGCCAGGTGAAAAATATTGTTAAATTTGCAACTGACAAAAAGACGACAAATGATTTCCGTTGCCAAATTATCCACTTCCGTTGCATGTACATCATTTGGGTGGGCCAAAACTAGAGGCACCAAAAGTTGGTCGACACCTGCCCGCCCCCCAACCAGACAGTCGAAAGTCAACGAAATGGGAGGAAGGAAAGTTTGGATTTTTTGGAAACGAAAAGCGGCGAAAAATTTAAATGACAAGCAACTAATGGAAATTGCTAACAATTTTCCAAAGGAGGGTGGCGCGTCAGTTGAAGGTGTAAGAAAAGTTTTTCACCTTTGCATTGAAAATCAGCTAACAGCACAACAAATGGCTTCATTTATTTGCGTCTTTTGTGCTAATGTTGGAAGCAACTTCCTGCTAAAGCGGAAAGGGGGGGACGGAGAACTTGATTTACGCTTAGCTCCTCCTTGAAGGTACCCAACAAAAAAAGAAGTATAGCCAACCGGAAGAGGGGTGGCAAACATATAAAATTTATAAATAAAAACAAGTTTGCAGCTCTGCACCTTGAGTGAATTGCACCAAAATTGCGCACAATTTTCTTGTAAAAGTTACAAACTTTAAACCTTTTTTATAAGGCAAATTATTGATAATAGGAGTGGTACTTTTTCTTAAACCGTTTTCTCTTACTTTCTTCGGTTCGGTTCCAACTTAAACTTCGGTTCGTTTTTGTATTTATTAACACATTCTCTAGTATCTTGCATTTAATAAAATTTTTACTTGGTGTTTTGTGCAGCGTCCTAGGATGTTTCATCCACACTGCCCATTTGCCGGTGCGGTGAACTTCTCGTCCTCCTCAAACTTTGATCTGTACCGATAATCGTCTTCTTTAAATCCATTTCCTCCTCATTCACTTTCAGGCAAATGTCTAGAAATAGACACAAATCGAGATTCTTCAAACGTTTCGCCAATTTAAACGCCTCGTTCAATATATCCTTCTCCCGTTCAATCTTGCCCAGTATGGCATGCGACTTGCAAATGATTAGCAAACTGAGTATACTCCAGACAATGCTATTACATTTCATAGCCTCTGTGAAATATAAGAAAAAAAATATTGAGAATATGCCTTAGCGGCTTATTACCACTCACCCTCCATGGCCTTGCGCGCTACCGAGCAGGCAGCGTCAAAGGAACTATTATCGAGATGAGCCTGAGCCATTTCATGCAGCAGATAGCCACGCTCTATGGGATACTTGGCAAATCTCATGCGATACTCAAAGCGAGCTATGCGTTTTCTATACAAAAAGAATGAAGAGTTAGTATCAATCAATGTCAAAGGAGTTACAGATAAATTTAAGCCTAACTAAGAGCAAACTTTTTTTGTGATTAGTAAAGAGATAACGTTTCATTGCCAAAGGGAAAGTAAGCTGATCAGAGCTCTCGTCGTGATAATTCCATATTTTCTCGAGTTTATTCCAGTATTCAGTCGAGATGATTAAATTAAAGAAAAGAGGGGATGTTTTTATACCCTTGCAGCCTCCATTGAAAACATAAAGTTTTTCTAACAAAGACCTGTCTTTTCTAAGGGATCTTTACTATATAGAACCGATTTCAACCAATCATAGTGAAATCATGGTAATGCATTACAATCTAACAATTACAAAATTTGAAGGCGATTCCATTAAAAATAATAAAGTTGTTCTCACTTTTTTGACCGATCATTTGTACTGCAGCTATATGCTGATATATCCGAAAATTTGTAGAATTTTTAAAAACCAAAAATAACCCGGCTTGCTTCGCTTCGCCGTCAGTTAAGATATTTTAACCGATAAGGGTATCAGTTTTTATTTTCCGACTTGGGGGTGGATTTCACAAATTGGAAAATACTTGATCTTACATACATCGGCTCAAAGCAGAGATTAACTCTTATGCCCCGCCCGCGGTTAAAAATAAAGTCTCTCCTGACATTTCCGACCTTGGTGGTGGACTTCTAAAATTTAAAACTTACTAACCCAATTTGATAAAGATCGGCCCCAAAATAAGGATTGGCCTTGAACACACATTTTTCACCAATTCTCCAACCATTCCCCCAAAGTTGCTTTGCAATCGGATAAACGATATAATTTTTCAAATTTCGCGGTTCGTGCACCATTTTCCGCCCATTTCTTCAACTTAGAAACCTTCCCGGGCACTACTAAGTTTCAGTGAAATTAAAAATTTGCCAAATATCGTGGTTTGTCCACCATTTTCCGCCCATTTCTTCTACTTAGAAATATTCCCTGGCAAGCGTCTAGCCAATCCCCAAAGTTTTACCTAGATTAAGAATTTTGGAAATATTGCGGTTCTTGGACCACCTCCATGTCCACCTACAGATATGTATACCTCCAGGGCCACCTCCAGGTCCAGGTCCCGCACACAACCAAGTACAATGAAAAACGGCAGCCCGCGTTGAACTGAATATTTTTATAACTTTTTCCAATCAGGTCAGGCCACCTTTATAATCCAAATATCTACAACCCACTTAACCTTTACCCACCAATTTCCGCCAAGAGGGGTAGATTTTCCAGAAGGCTGGTATGCAGTCATTGTTGAATTTTCATATAGATCTTTAAGAATGAATTTGCAAAAAATTTGCATACAACAGTTTTCCGCCCATTTCCCGACTTTTGAGGCAGACTTTCCAAAAGTTGAAAGTCACGTTGATCAGATTTTTTATGAGTAACTTCGAAAATGAGTTTGGCTAATCGCTGGGAATTAAAATTCAACCCATTAGACCTTTACCACCCAATTTCCACCAAGGGGGGTGAATTTTCCGGAAAATTCGTATGCAGTCATAGTTAAATTTTCATATAGATCTTTAAAAATAAATTTGAGCCTGATCGGATGATAAACTAAAAGTAGCAAGCAACAGTATTCCGACCATTTTCCGACTTGGGGGGTAGATTTTCCACTATTTTCCGACTTTGGGGGTGGATTTTCCAAAAGTTCAAAGTCACGCTGATCATATTTCTTATGAGTAACCTTGAAAAAGAATTTGGAGCTAATCGCCGGGAACTAAAATTCAACCCATACAACCTTTACCAACCAATTTCTACCAAGGGGGGTGAATTTTCCAGAAAATTTTTATGCAGTCATAGTTAAATTTTCATATAGATCTTTGAAAATAAATTTGAGCCTGATCTGATGACAATCAAAAAAGTTGCATACAACAGTTTTCTTTGAATTTTCCACATTTCCCGACAGAATTTTCCAAAACCGTTTCTTAGTACTCACTTTCAGCATAAGATAAAACTACTGTAAAAAATTCAGCTTTCTATCTCTTATGGTTTGTCCTGTGCGACGGTCACCAGTAATTCAGTCAGGCTGAACAGTTTTATATTTATAGACAAGTAAATGCCAATAATAAGGACGTTTTCATTAAGAACAAAAAAGTTTTTCTCACTAGAGGCAGCTATACGCTATACACAGGAAAAAAATAGGATAGTTTTTGATGATCCCCGGGATGATTTTGCCGATTCCATTTGGACTGGATATTGCAATATCCCTTTTTAAGATCCATTGGATATTTTCGAAATCAATTAATTTTCGATAAAAGGAAATTAAAATATTCAAAGGATAGTTAAAAACGATCCTTTTGATCATTTTGATATGTTAACAACATCCTTTTAATATCCATTTGATCTGAATTTCATATCCCGTGTTATTCAGATAGTTTCCAATTTAAAGGCAGCACACTAATTTCAATCAATTTATTTAGTTTTAAAATTATAAATTCAATTTATTGTACAAAAAATTGTAGAGTGACTTTATGCTTTATTTGCAACTTATCTGGCTTGTACAAAATAGTCCTTGCCATAGGAAAAGCCAAAACTTCACTTTGTTTTAAAAACCCAGACCCATTCACGTATTAAGCTTACCAAAAAGCATGGTTGACCGGAGACATAACGAACGATTGTTCTGTTCGTTGAAAACGCGTAGCGTTAAACTGGAATCTAAGTTTCCTAAGACCACTCTGTGCTACAGCCTTTGGTTTAAAAAAATATTCATTCATTCAAAATTGAATACAGACGAATTTTGCTTAAAACAACTAATTGGGTGCCTACTAGTTCAGTTTGCAGAGAAATCGGTTAAGCCGGCCACAAATTATAATTGCTTTAATAAACTGATTGTTCGTGCGAATCAGAAATATAAAAATTTTCTTAGTGCTTATCATTTCAGGCCGGCTTGGTCGACTGTGATCACTGATCAACTTGAAAATGTACTTGTTGAAGAAATACTGAAACTGGTTTTGAAAAAAGCCCTAATCGGCGGTGTCCCAGAAATCTCTTCCAACCTAATTCCAACCCAAACCCAATTCTCGGTGTCCTAGCAATCTCTTTCGGTTAGTTTCAAACCTCTCGTATTTTGTTCGGAGATTTTGGCAAACCAAGTTCTGGGACACCGACGGATTTCTCTAGCGATTTGCAAACCAACCGACTCCAAAATCTCTATAGATTTCCAGGTCACCCACGAATGTGCCATAACATGCTTTGTGTGTGGGAGTATCCGCACAGTTTCTTAAATCTTTTTGGGGGGTTTTCACTATTAGTAATTTAAACCATTAGTCACCAAAAAAACAGCACTTGCATGTTCCAGTAAAGCAAACTTCATGAAGTTTTTGAAAAAGCATTAGTTTGTAGAAGAGAGGTGTAGTGGTGTTGCTTGCCCTTCTACTTCTCTTGCCTAGAAACGAAAGCTTTTTTTAAGAACTGCATGAAGTTACCTTCAACTTGTAAATCCAGTCTTAGACTTTCTCCTACAAACGAAAGCTTTTTCGAAAAATACATGAAATTTGCATCATCGTCTAAAACCCGTGTTACACTGAATTTACACGGTGGAGCAAACTTCATGAAGTTTTTGAAAACCCTTCTTAGACTGGATTTACACGATGAAGAAAACTTCATGAAGTTTTTAAAAAGCTCCCGCTTGTAGGAAATTGGTATAGTGGTGTAACTTGCCCCACTACACCTCTTTCCTAAAAACGAAAGCTTTTTCAAAAACTTAATGAAGTTTGCTCCACCGCACTATGGTCCGAGAGGCCGATTTTTTATGTTAATGTAGTGTATTTTTTATTTTAAATTCTTAAAGTGAATACATCATACATACAAAAACTTATAAAATAAAGCTTTAAAAGTTTCAATGAAGTTTTTTACAAGCTTTCAAAAGAACACAATCGATCAGCTGCTTAGGAAGAAGAAATTGCCGGCAAATTACTTTGTTTACGTTTGTGCGTGAAAATAAAAATTCTCTGTCCTAACAAACTCAAGTTAGTAATGGAAATTGAAGATCAAGGTGTGTAGAATTCACTGTATTTAGTGCATTTATGTGTAGTCTTAGTTTTCGTGATGTGTTTATCGTCCAATATATGTGAGTTTTTGTAGAAAATTATCATGCGTCCCCTGTGTTTCGTGGAATAAAACTAACGACCCAACGTCTGCCGACAAAAACTAAGTACATCAACTTGTACAAATAAATGTCGTTTTTCATCGCTAATTCACACATTTTTCCCGTTCGTTCCCCTCTTCTCACAATTCCACAATATTTAGGAACGTTCGAGTTTCGTCATAGCGATCTCTTCGATATTTGGCGCAGCAACAATCACAAAATATCATTTGTGTCAGATTGGATTTATGGAAAAATAAGCAATTACCACGTTGAAGATGACATAAGATTAGAAATATAAAAAAAAAATAAATTTTGAATCCTTTATAAAAAAAAAACAAAATGTGACTATATGGTCGAACGTTTCAAGTCAAAGCATGATAAATGGATGTCGTCTAAAATATCAATTATATTAAACAACCTGGACGCCCAACCTTGTCTTATACAAACGCAGGGCCAAGATTGAAAAGGAAATTGGCATCTGAACTAGCAAATGAAAAAGATAACAATAAAGATCTTCTTATGCATGCTGCTGCAGAGAGAATGTAATACGAATGTGGTCTTGGTCCTTAAAGAAACGATTACAAGACCTGAATACACAACGGAATTAAGAAAGCAACTTCAAATGGTTTTGAATATAAATCATCACAGCTACATTTATCCGAGTTACAATCAAGTAATAGAAGCTAAAATGCAGTGTCGGTCAATCGGTAAAGAAGTTACAGAAACTACTGCTCAAGTCTCACTACAAATCCTTTTGAATCATACTGCACAGCGATTAATTAAAATGCAGTCCAATGTTTTCAAGCAATTTCCGGATAGTTCAGAACTCAATTTAATTTGCAGTTATGGTTTTGATGGATCAACTGGAAAAAGTGCATACAAGCAGAAGTTTGAAACTAAAACACCTGACGTACAGCTTTCAGATCACTCTTTGTTTGTTACTTCTGTAATACCCATAAAATGATTAACTCATTTCAGCGAAACATCTGGGTTAACAGAACACCGCAGTCCATTCGATTTTGCAGGCTGCTAAAAATTCAATTTGTAAAAGAAACCATTGATCACATAATTATGGAAAAAATCAGTTAGACTTTCAAATAGACAATCTGAAAACGTTTTCTTATAAACTGGAGGAGGGTGATGACATAGCAGTAACATTTAAAATGCATTAGTTCAAAAACCTTTGCCTCCAAGCTTGAAGCTCTAAAATTTGGGGTAAGTCCTCTACATGCTTGGATCAGGTTTCTAGAATTTGTCCTGAGCATATCATACATACATAAAGGTGACGACAAGATTAAAATGAGTGAACGCAAAAAATATATTCACGAAAAGATTTGGAATGACACGGGTCTTCGAATAAGCATGCCGAAGCAGAATGGCAGTGGCAACAGCAATGACGGTAGTACAGCAAGAAGAGCTTTTGCAAAATGTCAACATTTATCATCCATAACTTGCTTTGACGAAACCCTTTTAAATAATCTTCACATTATATTAAGGGGGTCTTCTCATTCAAAACCCGTTTTTTAGACCCTTTTTAAAAAAATTCTTATTTGAAAACGCAAAGAATAATTGAAAACTTTTTTTATTTATTGTATTACAAAAGGTTCAAAGTAAATAAAAAAATTTTTTTGCCTCGATACGAGGGCTGTTCAAAAAGTAATGAGACTTCAAAGTTGGTGGTGAAAAAAAGGTGTCGTCACGGCGGCCACGATTCCGGGTCTCCGGAGCGTCCGAAATGAAAAAAAAAACGGGGTTATAATCAGTATAGATGTAATTCTCGGGTGAACCTCAAACTTAATTTTGTGATTTTTTTTTGACAAATGGCGGCAATTAAAAAAAAAAATTTCAATTTCGGGCTTTTTTGTAGTTTAGTGTAAAAAAAAAATAGTAAAAAATTTTTTAAAATTATGGTCGAGGTTCACCCGAGAATGGTGACAATTCTGCGTCGATTCCACTTTGTTTCATGAAAATCGGTTCAGTTGAACTGGAGATATCATGGCCGCCAGCTCGAAAAACGTGGTTTCGAGATAAACGCGCTTTAAGTTTGCAGTTGCTTGGGAATTTAGGTCACATTGGGTCACTAAAAGGACTATATCTCCTAAACTAATTCGAGTTTTCGAAAATCCTTTTGGGGGATATTTTTGAATATCCAAGCTATAAATAAATGCAAAAAAAAAGTCGAAAAAAAAAGTCGAAAAAAAGTTGCTCAATGAGAAGACCCCCTTAATATCAATTTCCTGTAACCACTATATAAACTCTACAAATTTTCGGACTTTTTTGTGAGAAAACATTTTACTTATATATGCACAAATACCCGTGGTACCCAATGTCACCAACAATTCACAAAATAATAGTCCACGGTTTTCAAGTAAATAATTCGACGTTGCTTCCACTAGGATCCTTAGGCGAAAATGCTTCAGAAGCACGGAATAAGTTTTACAAAAAAGACCGACTCTCACACGCAAGGAAAAATAGTCGAATCAATACTATGACCTTTTCCACAGGGCGATAGATTCCTCGGATCCATTACTATCTAGTGTCTGTTTAACGCAAAGAGAAAGAAAAAACACAAAAAAACCTCTTCCCAAAGAAGTATTAAGTCTTTTGGAGTTGGCGTCTACCGAAAATAAAAACCCAAATGAAAAAGAATTGGTCGTGCCATCTGATTCTGATTCTGATGAGGACCTAAATGAAGGATGCTCTATAGTACTAGAAGAAGATGACATTTAAAACCAAAACCAATATATTAATGAATATATATTCCATATATGTAAGATATTTAAGTCATTACTAAAAAAATGTAACTAACATGTCTGAAATCATAGTTATACTCAATTTATAATAATACTAGGAATACAAACGGGAGGCAAAAGTGGGCGTGGGCGCACAGACTTAAAAATTTGTTTGCATACTCTTATTTAAAAAAAAATTTTGGACAAACTTTGGGGTCTGTTAGTCAATTTTTAGAGTTTATGCCAAAAAAAATCGACTTTTGGACCATAGTGTACCGTGTTAGTCCAATCTTAGTCAGAAGCGACTGGAATTTTGGAGCAGCTGGGAAATAAACCACTCTTTAATGCCGTAGCTTGTAGTATTTATACTTATGTTTTATCTTGCAGTGCATTCTGACTTCTGTGACATTGACCGATTTTTCAAAAGACTTCCATATGAAATGGAAACATTAAAATCAACTTACTTAAAAAGTTCCGTTTTGGGATCAGTCAAATCGGTTTTACGTATGTGCAGCATATCGCTTTTTGTTGCTTTTGGTGTGAGATCAAAATTTTTATCCATCGGCAGCTTGAAGAGCGTTAGTAGACGTTGTTTGCCCTGCAACACTTTCATATCGCTGGGAATTTTGTATTCATTAATGCGGGCTAAGCCAAGATAGTTGTAGACCTCATTAATGAATTCAAATTTCCAGGGCATAGTGCGATTGGTTTTGGTGGTGACATAATCTCCCATAACCTCTTCAATAAAACTGGTAAGCTTCTGCCGGGGTAGAAAGGGTAGTAAAAGTAGTCTAATTTTAAAGAAGAACCACAACTTGGACAGATCTTACATGGCGGTCACCAGCTCGTATCAAATGCCGTATGGTGCTTAGTATTTTGAACATGTTTCGCCTTGTCTGATACTGTATCCGATATAGATTATCCGTTTTGTGCTTTTGAAAAAGCTCCTTGCTGTGAAACTTTTGCCAATACTGGGCATACATGGGGCAGCGAGTGTGCAACATTTTCTGGGGGAAGGAAGAAGCTGGTAAGAAGAAGCCAATGGATTGCATTACCAGCCTGCGATTGAGTTTTTACCGTCAGTGTGCGTGTTGCCTTGTACTTTGAATCCAATAAATGTTCTAGATAGGGTTTCGACTCTCGATAGGTTTCCATCAGCAAATGGGGATTCTCGTGTAAAGTTTGTAAGAAAAACACATCGACCCAGCAACGATTGAGATACGTTTGATTATAGATCTTGAAATGTCGCTTGCGTCTGGCTAGCTCCACTGGGGATATGGAAACATCCTGTCCGAGAAGTCGTGTGTGTCAACCAAACAGAAAAAAAAAAACAGCAACGGACAACTATGCTCACCTCCTTTGCCAAGATGCTTACAACATCGCAATCATCTTTTATTTCCTTGGGCTGGTTTGCCGAATCGCTAATCATGTGATTAATCAGGCGCTGCACATCGCCGGCCGCGTCATCGGAAAGCGTATCACGAAAGTTCTCATCCACCTGGTTAATCAAGATGCCAGCAACAAGTCACTCGAAAGTTGGGGCTTCCTCCCTTCCCCAAGTAACTCACCACATTCAAACGATTCTCCACGGGTACCGCTTGTGCCTTACTAAATCGCCTCTTATGATTGTGAAGATTGATTTTTGCATCCTCAAAGCGATTGGACTCGTAGAGAGCATCGCAGACCTCCAGACTGATATGAGTATTGAAGACGGGGGGCTTACTCCTGCTCAGTAAGTCTGCCAGCATATAATGTTCAATATATACTTATACACATATATTCCATACTCACCCTCCGCCTTCGCACAGTCCTTCAAGGCCTGTGTGGCCATACCCAGCGATCTCTTGAACTGGCTGCTGTGCATCAGGGCTTTCGTATCATTCGGCTGAATATCCAGCGCCTTGTTCACATAGTGAATCCCGTGTGCGAATCTCTGTTTCCGCGAGAAGTTTAAAGCCCAATCCGAATACATTGTACGCAATCGATCTGGTGTCCAGGCGATTATCTGCCATGGCTGCAAGTGAGGGTTAACACCTGCTGTCGGGGCATGTAGATTTTCAGACATGATGGTTCGTGGTCAGTTAATTGAAGAAAAATGCGTGTATGTGCAATAGAATCTAACAAAACTGTAATGGAATGTACAAAAAAAAAATTAATAATAAACTTTTAATTGACAAACTCAGTTTAAATAAGCTACTGAGGTTTTTGTTTGACAAGAAGAAGGCTTTGAGAATTCGAAGCTACTGATCAAGGACTCGTTTATCACATCCAAATTTGCGGGGGTGGGAGGGTGCGTGGCCAAAATTGAAAATAAACTTGATTTGCCAGCAAGTATACGAAAAATATGTTCCATACATGTCAAACCTCAATCACTTACCATCTCTGAGATCTGTTTGTTCATACGGACAGACGGACGGACACTTTTGCAAAAACTTACAACTCTGTGTACCTCTGGTACAGAGTATAGTTCGGTCCTGCCCAACAAAAACAAAGCCGAATAGGTTGGAGTCTAAACAGTTTTGTTATGTTATGTTATGTTGTTATGAACAAGTGCAACTATCTTATCTTCTCTTCTTAGTTGGCCCGATATTTCTATTACAACCGTTTGACGGTCTCGGCCGCTGCTATTAATGCCCGCCACTCGCCTCTGTCTTGTGCGAGTTGGCACCAGTTAGCGCCTCAATGCCTTTCAGCACCTGTTTTTCTCAACTAAGTTTCGGTCGTCCTACAGCTCCTGCTTTCCCTAATTCGTTCGCCTTCCGCCTGAACACTTTTTTTTCTGGAGCTTCTTCATCCATACGAGTAACTTGTCCAAGTCAGCGCAGCCGCTGTTGTTTTATGCGCTTGACTAGGTCAGTGTCCCCATAGAGCTCATACAGTTCGTGATTCATTCGGATGCGAAATTCGCCGCCAACGTTTATTGTCCATGCTTCTGCGCCGTATAGCAGGACTGGGATGATAAGCGACTTGTATAGCGCAATTTTCGTTTTCCGAGAGAAAGCTCTGCTCTTGAACTCCTTATTGAGCCCGTAATAACATCGGTTTGCAAGAGTAATTCTTCTTCGGATTTCCAGACTGGTGTTGTTGTCGCTGGTGATCATCGTTCCGAGGTAGACAAAGTCCTTTACAACGTTATGTTGTACTCTCCCATTGCAACAGCGTAGGCTCACTGCGTGCTGAGACTAGGAACTTCGTCTTTTCCTCATTTACCGCTAAGCCCATGAGTTTTGACTGCTTCTCAATCTCTGAAAAAGCCTTGCTTACCGCCCGTTGGGATTTACCGATAATGTCAATGTCATCGGCATATGCAAATTGCATTACATCTTAATAAAAGATGGTGCCCGATCTGTTAGCATTTGGGCACTGGCGCATTATATACTCCCTCAGCAGATTAAAGAAGTTACACGATAAGGTGTTACCCTGCCTAAAACCTCATCTGGTATCGAAAGGCTCGTAGAGGTTCTTTCCTATTTTGACGGAGCTTCGTGTGCTTATCAACGTCATCATGCAAAGTCGAACGTACTTTGCCGGTATACCAAAAGTAGACAAAGCTTCAAAGAACTTTGACCTTATCGGTCTGTCAAAAGCGGCTTTATAATCAACGAAAAAGATGGTAGGAGTTGATTTTCGTCGCATGGATTTTCTCCAGTGGAGTCAAACAGGGATGTATTTTGAGCCAGCTATTGTTCGCACTCTATATTGATGACCTACATACAGAGCTACCAGGCGGTGCGGTCATAGGTGACACAACATGTAAAATCCTTATGTATGCGGATGATATGGTGCTGATGGCGGAAACCCCGGGAGAACTACAACTCATGATAGACAAGACTGCAGACTTCTGCGACAAATGGAGACTCCGAATAAACTGTGAAAAGTCAAAAATTCTCGTTGTGCGAGATGGCAGGGGTCGAAAATCAAAACAAGAAAACTGGTTCCTTAAGGACGAACAACTCGAGGTTGTACAGGAGTATAAATACCTAGGCGTGACTCTCACTCAAAATATGGATATGGAAAGGCACCTCACCAACAAACGCAAAGAAGCCACAAGGGCAATAAACAGTACATGGAAATCTTTTCACGGGAAACAGCAAATAAAAGCAAGCGCCAAATATAAACTTTTTGAGGCCACATCGGGTGCTATTATGTTTTATTCGTCAGAGGTATGAGGACTAAAAGAGTATGAGGAAGTTGAAAAGCTAAGTCGCATGTTTTTGAAAAAAATATTCAAACTCCCGCAGAACACTCCCAATTACGCTCTGCACTTAGAAACCGGCCTACCCACTCTTCCATCACTCTACACTCAGCAAGGCATTTTAAATCATATGGCAAAACTAATCCGCAGCTCCCAGATCAAAGACTTCCAAAGATTATGGCAAAGCACCTCCTTGCGGAGAAGTCAAAATGTTTTGCAGTATGGCAATCGCTTTTTGTTGAATACGGAGAGGGAAACAACATTGACGAAATCGAACACTGGCGAATATCACATGAGACAGTTTTGTCCAATATGGATGCAGAACATAGAGTCCGATGCGAGAATATGGCCCGGAGCAGTGATGTGAGGCTCATATACAAAAATTTGGACTACAATCTGGGTGAAAATAATTATTTCAGTGGCAACTTCGAGACCAACACAATAAGCATCATATTTAAGGCTAGATGCGAGATGCTGCAACTGGGCTATAAGCCCCACATTAGTGATGATCCCTGTACCCTCTGCAATTTAGGCGAACGAGAAGAAATGCTGCACTTTATTGCTTTATGCCCGATACTAAAAGAGATGAGGTTCCGCTACTTCGGTACATACACCCTGACAATGAATAGCTGAATCTGAATGGCCCAAACTGGTCGCTGCTTGGTTCTTACATAAGCGAAATTTTTTTAAAGTACAGGCGTCAAATAATAACAGAAGATTTTTAATTTTAAACTCAAGCTATTATAAATAAAACATTAAAAATGTATACATGTAAAACACCCACAAGAATGGCTAACGGCATTGCCAAGCCAAATAATTTTGAAATAAATACTACTACTACTTTTTGGATTTTCTCCAGTATTTGTCTCAATGTGAACATTTGGTCTATGGTGAATTTGCCACGTCTAAAGCCACACTGATAAGCGTTCGATCAGTTTACTCATTCTCGGCTTTAGACGTTCACATAGGATGCATGATAGAACCTTATATGCAATGGGAAGGAGACTTATCCCGCGGTAATTGGCGCAAACCGCAGGGTTTCCTTTTATAAATAATGGCCAGAGTACACTTAGAATTCAATCTTCGGACATGCTTTCTTCGGACCATATTCTGCATAGGAGTTGGTGCATGCACCTTACCAGCTCCTCACCGCCAGCCTTGAACAATTCAGCGGGCAGCCAGCAGATTTGTTATTTTTTATCCTTTTTAATGGCTAACCAAACTTCGTTATGGTCCGGTGGGTCTATTTCTATATCATCGATTGGTGGTTCCACTACTTCTCCAGATGCGTCATTGTGTTCGTCATCGCCTCCCAGCAGGTTGGAGAAATAGTTTCTCCATATGTCTAGTGCCACTTGCGGATTTCTGACCAGATTTCCGTGCTCCTCCTTGCATAGTGTGACTCTGGGCTTAAAACCTTCGGTTAGTTGCCTGATCTTTTGGTAGAATTTTCGAGTCTCACTCCTTCCGAATGGCACTTCGACTTCCTCACTCATGCGCCTTCCCTGCTTCTTTTATCTTCCTTCTGAAAAGGCGCTTCTTTTCTCTCTTTTTCTCCCGGTATCGCTCCTTAACAGCCCGCGTTGCTCCAAACTGCAGAATTCTCCTGTACGCAACGTCTTTCTCTGCAGTAGTGTGGCGGCACTCATCATCATCGTACCATGACTGTTTACGGGAGTTTTCGGCAAATCCGAGAATCTCCTTGGCAGCCGTACTCATTGAGTGTGAAATATGCTTCCACTGTTCGTCTACACCAGAAGGGTCAGGTGGGGTTTCCCCCGAGCAGCTGGGTGAGTTTTGCTGAGAAGGCTTTGGTGTCCGTTTTCGAGGCATTGTGTTAGTTTTCATTGGCGGATGTAATAGACGCGAAACGGGTGCCAAGCCCGAGGTCACGCCCCCTATTTGTCCCAGGGTAGGATCGCTGCTGGCTAACGAGCAGCTTTGTGGATGCATCGCTCTGTTACCAGGGGTTACCACGTGGAGGTGTGAGTCGACTTGAGGTGCAGTAAGCTACATACGTCCCCATAACCACAGGAGAGTTCCTGTCTTCCAAAGAAGTCATTTATTCACAGGTCACGAAACATTTATTTTCTTTTCTACATATCTCTTATGAAAAACCAAATAACCAGAACCGCAATGATCAAACCAAAATATTTTCACGCCAATGTAAACAAATGTAAAAAAGCGGGAAAAAATAAAAAAGTGGTGCTTCCATATGTTGCTTTCGATGGCTCACAGCTGATCAATGATACCTACTTTATCGGTCTTGATGTTATCGATTTGAAATTTTTATTTTCGTTAAGCTAGATTTGCCAACTTGCCTAAAGAGGCAAGTTTTGAAGCATCGCTCTGCGCTGTTAACCAAAAAAGCCGGAAAGCAAAGTTATTACTTACTTGGATCTAATATGATGATTGGCTATGATTCTGACATCTAATTTTGGACGGGTTTGAAGGGAAATCACAATTTATTGGTGAAAGCTTTTGTTTTGTTACCGCTGCCGCATATATGTAATTTATTTGTTCAATATCCTCTTTGTGGTTTAGCGCGTTCTCCCCCCTCTGCTGTATTCGTAGGCTCTCCAAAGTCAGTCTCGTTCTCTCCTTTCGCTCAATGTCAAGTATTTTCACATCATCGAAATCAGCTGTGTGTCCAGTTGTTGCCAGATGTTTGGCGATAGCGGTCGTCATCTTTTTGTTTTTTGCGTCTCCTTTGTGTTCTGCAATTCTTGTTGCTAGTGCGCGCTTTGTTGTGCCGACATAGACGCCACTGCAACCGTCTTCCCCCCTCCCTTTACAAGCGATCTCGTAGACTACGTGTTGTTGTTGTTCTTTTTCTATTTTGTCTTTCGTGTTTGTAAAAAATTTCCTTGTGTTGGTGTGAGCTTTATAAGCGTACGTTATGTTTGAAGCTTCCTTTGGTATGATTTTAGTTATAGTAGCTTTATTAGTTAGTTTGTCTATGTAGGGTACACTTATATATTGTGTATCTGTTCCTTCGTTAATTTTGGATTCTTTTTTCTTACTTGTGGCGTCTGTTATTAGATTGTCAATTAGTTTTTCCGGGAAGCTGTTTTTTCTAAGCATTTTTTTGATTTTTATATATATGTCAGGTCTATTACTTTCTTCACTTAACGTGTATGCCTTATTTATAATGTTTTTCGCTGTGTTAATTTTTTGATTTTTGGTTTTGATGCCATGTCTTTTGTGTACCATTTAAATCTAATTTTTCCCTGTTCTCTCTTTATCTCTGTGTCTAAGTAAGCAATTGTATTATTTTGTTCCGCTTCTAATGTAAATTGTATCCTGTGATGTTGTTTGTTTAGTGTATCCAATATTTTTTTTGAGTCTTTCGATATTATAATGCAAAAAATGTCATCCACATATTTTGCTATGTGTTTTATGTGTACGTTTTGTTTTCCAAGGTCTTCAATGGCGTTGTCCAGTATCTTATCTAGTACCACATTTGCTATGGTTGGTGAAACCGGGTTCCCCATCGGCATGCCAAAAATTTGGTTGTAAATTGTGTTGTCATAGGTTAAGTAGTTATTGTCTATTAAAACGAAGTCCAATATTTCCCTAAACTTATTCTTTGGTATTTCTGTGTGTATTGCTATATCCGCCCATTTTTCCATTATGTTCTGAATAGCCAAATATATTGGGATATTCGTAAACAAAGATACGACATCAAAAGATTCTTCCTTTGAATTTTTTATATTGTAAGTTTCTGATGTTGTGTTATTTATAGTATGTGCTTTGCCAATTGGTAACATGGTACATTTGTCGATGCTGCTATAGGTCTGAGGGGTGTGCCTTCTTTGTGTATTTTAGGTAGTCCGTATATTCTTGGTGCGTGTCCTCCCGAGCAGTGGAGTTTGAATTTTAATCGTGTATCAATGTTATTCTAATTTATCTTAAGTAAGGAACATTGTTTTCTTTATTGAAATTTAGTAAACTTTATCAAACTAGTTCAAGAACTCAGCAATTCTTTTCCGGACTAAGCCGTTGTATCGATTCATTTCTATTTCGGTTTTTTCATCTTTCCAAATTGACTTAAGATAGAACTTCTCTTTCTTGGGATTAAATACAACGGAGGGTTGACCAGGCAATGAATAGGTGTGCTCAACTGGATAAGTACCATTTTTTGGAGGTGATAGGCAAACGGGTCGCACTTGAGCCGAGACCTCTAAGGGTTTGATGAGTTCCACAATTACCAAGGGTGATTCACCTTTGGGATGGTCATTTTTTCTGCAAATAAAATAATTTAATAAACAAAATCTATGTTCCAAAAACATGATAAAAACTTACTTCTTTACATCGTGGATCTTAGACACATTGTGTCGTTTGTACGCATGCTGTAGCTTTGGATTAAAACTTACTGTGCGATTTCCCTCGACAATGGTATACAGGATGGGTTCAGAATATTCAATACATGACTTGGCAACCAGAATCTGATATTGACTTACAATGGTGCCCAAACAATTGAACGTGTAGTTCAAGTTTCCGTTTGTTTGAAATATGCTAACCAACCAGGGATCCTCTTGCACAGTTTGCAATACTCTGCCACAATCTGGCACGCACTTTATAACGTTAGCATTATTTGTGTGAACCCAACCTGTTTCTCTACAAATTCGTTCACTTCTGCTAATAGTTGGCTTGGTTGACACATAGCCTGCAGCGCAGGAAACCAAAATCTTGGAATTGACAACAAACTTGGTAGTCGGATCTTTACAGTCCTTAACAGCGTCGTTGACGATACATCTCAACTCTGTGGAAGTATCAAGCTCAAAACCCGTTCGATTGCAGGTCTGAACGCATTCTGGCCATTCTGCCAGCCATGTGCCATTTTGGCATTTGTTTATATCAGGACCATACAATTCCTGAGAAGAATTGCAGCTAAGACGCACGACTCTCCCGTCAAATATGGTACGGCTGGGCAATGGGGGCAACTCACCAAACAGGGTGTCCACTTTTGCATTATTCGACTCTGGGATCAAGCAATTTCGAGGTTTCTCAATTTTGGAGGTACTACTTGTAGGTAAAAGAGCCGATGTTCTTTTCCCACCCATCGGTATGGGTGGACGAGTTGGTTTTGGAGCATTTTCCTCACCAGGATAAGTATACCACTCCCCAGTTGAAGTATTCCCACGCATTTCCAGGCATATTGAGGGCACTTCATCAGATTGGTCTGGGCAATTATATTCGTGATCACAGGCCAAGTAGTTTGGAATACATCCACCATAGGAACAGCGAAATGAACCGGAAGGGCAAATGAATATTCCACATTGTTCAGCAGTCTCATCACTGCCATCCAGACAATCCGTATAGCCATCGCAGACATGTTCAGACAGCACACATTTTTTATTACCCTTGCACTGAAATTGATTTCCACTGAAAAGAGACAATTTTTAGTTGTATGTTGTTTATATAATTTGTCGGTAAAACTTACTAGCAATTGCCTCTTAATAGAGTCACTTGCTTTTGAATATCATTTATATCGTAACATTGGCTCCAATGCTCATCTGTTCCATCATGACAGTCTTGTTTATAATCACATAACTGAGCTTTGCTATAGCAGCCTCCGTAAGCGCATTTGAATTCCGGGCAGGACTGCCAGTAGCATTCCTTAAAAGTCTCATCGCTGCCATCGGAACAATCCATGTGCGCATTGCACTTTTGGCTGTCTAATATGAGCTGACCATTATCGCAGCGAAAATCCGCATGAGCTTTAAATAGAAGTTTGGAAATAAATGTTTATTAGAAAATTACGATTAAAAAACCTTTTCTAAGTAAAGAACTAGTTTTGTTTCTAAACTACAAAGTTGCAATTTTTGGATACCATAACACGCCTCGACTTCGTTCTCGTGTAAGTTTTAATACGTTTGCAAACGGAATTATAATTCTGCCCAGATGTTTGCAACGCATAGAAATATTCATTTCCGACCCTATGAAATATATATATTCTTGATCACATCGTCGAGCTGAGCCGATAGAACTTTGTGCATCCGTTTGTCTGTTTGTCTATACGCAAACTAGTCTCTCAGCTGTGAAGCTAGCGAGCTGAAATTTTGCAAAAGGTTTTCATTTTACTGCACGCTGCTAATACGTTGGAGCCGACCGGATCGGAAGACTATATCTCATAGTTCCCATGGGAAGCATCGCTCGAAAACTAGTTTCAGTGAGAAAAACTTTATTGTTTGTAATGGAAACGTCTTCAAACTTCGTTATAGGTTTTCTGTACTTTTTCAAAATACCATAGGTCTGAAAAATTGTCTAAGTAAGAAAAGCCTTGATATTTAGTACTTGTTTGTTTTGTACGCTTTCATTAATTCCACAAAGTTTTGTCACAAACGGATAACTAAAGCACATAGTTCCGATTCGAACGAACGATCGAAGAATGTGTCTAAGTAAGACAATTTGTTTGTTATTTTATTGTAGCGCTGCTAAACTGGGCGAATATTATAAGCTTTTTTGCCGAATTAGGAGAAAGTTGGACAACTTTATCTTATGGCTGCCATAGGGCCCATTAGTCGGAGAATGGGTGTAAGTGAGAAAAAGTTTTTTTTTTGCAATGAATGCGTTTTTAAACTCGAACATTTTTAGTAATATTGGCTTTTAAAAATCTTTTACAAAATTTGGATTTAATCAGTATATCAAAAGAAGCAATTGCAAGGTTGTTAAAACTTCGCCACAGACGAAGTTAGCTAAGTCTTCTTACTAAGAAATTTTTTGGGGACTGCGAATAAAAGAACAAATTTTAAATTTCAGTTTTCTTAGAAAAAGTTTAAAGTATTTTTCTTTAGCTATACAGATCATAGAAGACTATGTTTGTGGTACATCTATTTGGTGAGAGAATGGCCAGATTTCTTGCAGAGCTTACCCTTTACCATGCTACATATTGTGTCTCTAATACTTTTTTTAAACAAATAAGAGGTCAAGGGAAAACAAATTATTGAAAATATCAAGAGAGGCTTTATTGTGGCTTGATACTAGAGCTGGAGAAGCATCGATGTCTTGCGACATCGATGTTTGCGATGTTTTGGAAGTAAAACATCGATGTAACATCTACTTTTTTTTTAAATTTTCAGAGTTTGCCAACATTCCTTACCAAAGCACTTTCTTGCTTGAGATTAAATAAAAAAATTGGGGAAACTTCGGCTCGGCCGAAGTTTTGTATACCCTTGCAGCTTCCATTGAAAACAAAAAAGTTTTTCTAAGACTCTTCTAAGGCGAAATTTGGAGGCGATCCCATTTAAAACAAAAAGTTTTTCTCACTAGAACTTCTTTTTCGAGCGATTATTCATACTGCAACTATATGCTATAGTCATCCGATTTTGATAAAACTTTGTAGAAATGTCTGCCAATAAAAAGGACGTTTTCATTAATAACAAAAAAGTTTTCCTCACTAGAACCAGTTTTTCGACCGATCGTTCCTATGGGAGCTATGTGCTATAGTCATCCGATCCGGCCGTTTCCGACAAATGTGCAGCGTATTTGTACCAAAAGACTTCGTGCAAAGTTTGGTGAGGATAGCCTTAAAACTGACGGAGAAGATAGCATAGAAACAGACGGACAGACGGACGGACAGACGGAGAGGGCTAAATCAACTCAGCTCGTCGTGCTGATCAAGAATATATATACTTTATGTGGTCGGAGATGCTTCCTTCTATGCGTTACAAACATCCGGACAATTTTATAATACCCTTTGCAAGGGTATAAAAATAAGGGAAGTTAACTTCGGCTCGGCCGAAGTTTTGTATACCCTCGCATTTTGTTTTTATACCCTTGCAGAGGATATTATAAAATTGTGCGGATGTTTGTAACGCATTAAAGGATGCAAAATACACTGTTAATTACGAAATTTGGAGGCGATCCCATTTAAAACTAAAAAGTTTTTCTCACTAGAACTAGTTTTTCGACCGATCGTTCCTATGGCAGCTATATGCTATAGTCATCCGATTTCCACCAAATTTGGTGGAATCATGGAAAAACTTAGTAAACTAAGAAATAAAAAGTTTGGAGGCGTTTTAATTGAAAACAAAAAAGTTTTTCTCACTAAAACTAGTTTTTCGACTACTCGTTGCTATGGCAGCTATATGCTATAGTCATCCGATCCGGCCGGTTCCGACAAATGTGCAGCGTATTTGTACCAAAAGACTTCGTGCAAAGTTTGGTGAGGATAGCTTTTAAACTGACGGAGGAGATAGCATAGAAACAGACAGACGGACAGACGGACGGACGGTCAGTCGGACGGACATACGGACAGGGCTAAATCAACTCAGCTCGTAGTGCTGATCAAGAAAATATATACATTATGGGGTCGGAAATGCGTCCTTCAATGCGTTACAAACATCCGCACAATTTTATAATACCCTTTGCAAGGCTATAAAAATAGGTTTCCTTCTACATTTGAGATCATAGCATTTAAAGGACTCACTTTTTTCTGAATTTCAATTTAACTTTTCAATCGGTGCAAAAAAGAAGTTATGGGTGTTTAGGTGGTAGCGAGCATCACAGCCCTGAGATTAAGAGAGTCTACTCGGGACACTCAACCATACTCAACCACCAAACCGCGGTTGCCGCCTTCACATATATAGTAACTGTATACCTACGATGTCATCTCAGAAACTCTATGACGTCAATATCACTAGTAGAAATGACAGGGATAACCTACCACATAGCAGAGCTAATACCATTAACATCTACACGGATGGATCTAAGCTCGATAACAAAGTAGGAGGGGGAGTTTTCTCCACCGACCAATATATGGAAATATCATTCCGACTCCCTGATCATTGCACCGTGTACCAAGCAGAACTGATGGCCATCCAGGAGGCCGCCAATTACCTTAGCACACTCATGGTCGAAGAAAGGAATGTATACATTTACTCAGACAGTCAAGCAGCTCTAAGGGCGCCTGACTCTCACACCAATAATGCCAAAACGCTCACGGAATGCCATAGATCAGTGGTGTCCAAACTCACACAATGAAAGCGTTGCGCTTGTGAGCGAAGCAGCGAAACACGAAGACAATGTTTTTACTGCTTTACACTGACACTGAAAAAATAAAATTCCTGCGATTCAATTATAAAACAAATTAAATCGATGCGCAGCATATTTGTATTGTATCACTAAATGGGCGACATTGTCTGGCCAGACCTAAAGCAACTGTACAAGATGCTAAGTTTAGCGAAGTTTTATCAATTTTATTGTTGTCAGGTTGGATGAATTCTTCCTTGTCAGCTATAAACATTAAAAAATGTCTTGCCTGCATCTCTAAAATTTTTAAATCTCTCTCCCTCCCCTTTATTTCATTATATCCCCCGTGGCAAAGTTGGTAGTGCCTTTTAATAAAATCAAAGGTAAAGCGACATGCAACGTAATGGCACAATAAACATTGAGCGTTACCGTTCATATTCTCAAGGAAAAATAATTCATTTTCCCAATTGAGATCAAACATTTTTTTCGGTGTAGTGTAAAAATCATGCGCTTTATGGTCTTTCCTCATTGAATGCTGCATAGCAACTGACCGGCCGAACAGCCGATCACATGAGTCGTAAGAGCAAATGCTGCCGAGCGTTCTATTTATAGAATACACATATTCTCTCTCTCTCTATATATGTGACGCTGCGACGCCGGCAGAATTTGGCTTGCCAACCACGCGTGGCTGCCTTTTCAAATTTTGGACATCGCTGCCATAGATTCTTAAATGAAATCGCTCGGCATCTCTGTATCCACCTTATCTGGGTGCCTGGTCACCGCAACATTGAGGGTAACGAGTCAGCCGACAGGCTGGCTAGACAGTGCACTACCATCCAGCTCCTCCCGGAGAAGAGCACGATAGGGATGCCCTTGGCCTCATATAAACTAATCACAAGAAATGAAACCTGTCGCCTTAGCTACTGAACGATGGAACAACCTTCCTGTTTGCGCTGTAGCTGCTGTAAAAAGTACCAGTAGCCTTTTACGCCAAAGTAGAGGAAACATCTTACTTCTGGTCGGAGCACTAACGGGTCACTGCCTTATCGGTAGTCATGCAACACGCTTAGGAGTCGCCCACAATGACTTATGTAGAAGCTGCACGTGTGAGGATGAGGAGGAAGCATTACTGCATCTTATATGCCACTTAGTAGAAGGAGACTCAAAACAATTGGTCACCCCTTTTCACTCAACCTCTCTGAACTATCTGAGATAGAAATTCCGACTCTACGCAAATTTTTACTTATTTCACTGTGGTTCAATCGCTGGTTTAAATAGGGAATATATATGGTATCGCAATGGGCCTATCTTGGCCTAAGTGAAGGGACAATTTATTGTCCCTAGCCATCTCAACCTAACCTTAGGTGGTGGCAGCTTTTGAAAAAATTGGAAAACAGTTTATCGATAATATTTCAATAGCTATTCAACATTAGAAAAAGGAGGGAAGCTAAGTTCGGCTCGGTCGAAGTTTATATACCCTTAAAGCTTATACAAATTTTCAGGTCGCCTACTAAAACTGTTTTTCAAACCTAACATTTCTATGTCTGCTGTACTATACAGTCTTCCGGTGTCGACCAAACTTAGTGAAATCATGAAAAAGCATAGAAGACGTAAAGATACAAAGTCTGATGCCGATTCCATTCAAAACATAAAGAATTTTCTCACTAAAACTAGTTTTTCGACCGTTCGTTCCTATGGCAGCTATATGCTATTGTCGAACTTACCACGAAGCTTTTTAGTACATATAGCTGTCATAGAAAAGTAGTGTCTGAAAAGTAGTCTTCGTTAAATAAATTTTTATGTTTTCAATGGAAATGTCTTTAAAATTGGTCCATAATAATTTGGTACTCTCTTTCACAATTCTACAAAGTCTTGTCGAATCGGATGACTATAGCACATAGCTGCCATAGGAACGATCGGTCAAAAAACTAGTTTCAGTAAGAAAAACTATTTTGTTTTCAATGGAAACGTCCTTATCATTGGCATATACATATTTTATATTCTTTAACACAATTCTACAAAGTTTTGTCAAAATCGGATGACTATAGCATATAGCAGCAGTACGATTGATCGCTCGAAAAATAAGTTTTAATGGGAAACTTTTTTGGCTTAAATGGAATCGCCTCCAAATTTTGCAAGTGTTAGTTTGTTCTGCTTTTCCATGATTCCACTAATTTTGTTCGAAATCGGACATCTATATAGTTCAGCTCCCTTAAAAAAGTAAGATCCAAAAAAAAGTCTTATATAGAAAAACTTTTTTATTTTCAACGGACGCTGCAAGGGTATAGAAAACTTCGGCCGAGCCGAAGTTAACTTTCCCCTATTTGTTTTAAAAAATGTTTCGACAAATTGGCAGCGCCAGCCAAACAGAAAAGTAAAACTTAAAAGTTTGCCTCTCTCATTTCCGCAAGTTTCATTTTCGATCGTTTTGTTTGAAAGCGTAAGCATTTTTATTTGGTACTGCAAACAGCAAAACCAAACCGAAACGGAACTGCGTTCCGTTTACTTTTCAAAATGTAGCGGAATTGGGAACATATCTTATATATTTTAATTAATAAAGCTTTTCCAAATATTTAGAAATGTTTGTCTAAAATTTACGGAAAACACCTTTGGCTTAATATTATAGCCGAATTTCAAATATTCAGGGCTTATTAGAATAATTTTAATTTCTTGGAGTTTATTAGTGTTATAAATTTGAATTCGTTTTGAGCAATTAGTTCCATAGCTCCATTTCACTTTGGTCACTTGTTCCTTAATCTATTATTTAGCATGTAAATATACTGTCAAACCCAAACAAATCAAAACATAAATTCGTAGAATTTGGCAGCAAGTTATCAGTTCGGGTCAGTTCACTAAATTAATTATTCTTGTCAACACACCGATTCGTATACATTGTATTAGCAACAAAAACTTTATCAAATTAAACAGTGCCGATTGCATTGAACAACTGTGTAGCTTTTGAAATTTGTGAACCTTTCAGTTGAAATTCAGTGGAGAACTGATGCAAACAAGAGTCAATGCTTTATTATTATCCCAATACACAGCGAAATCGATCTCAAGAGAGCAGAAAGAGAAATGCTAATGCTCAAGACGCTTGCGTCAGCAGGTTCAGTTGGTTGCACAGTGGTCGGAATTGATTTATTTTTGCCAAAAAGTTAATAAATAAAGATACTGCACTGCAATTTGTCACTTATATTCGACCGGACAAATGTATATTTCGAATAAAATTATGACTCAATTGGAAAACACCTCCACCTTATAATTCAGCCAATCTTCCAAAAAAATTAATTTATTATAAAGACTTTGGAATATAGTTTAAGACAATTACAATGGATTATTATTTTTATACCCTTGCAGAGGGTATTATAAAATTGTGCGGATGTTTGTAACGCATTGAAGGAAGCATCTCCGACCACATAAAGTATATATATTCTTGATCAGCATGACGAGCTGAGTTGATTTAGCCTTGTCCGTCTGTCCGTCTGTCTATTTCTACGCTATCTCCTCCGTCAGTTATAAAGCTATCCTCACCAAACTTTGCACGAAGTCTTGTGGTACAAATGGGCTGCACATTTGTCGGAACCGGCCGGATCGGATGACTATAGCATATAGCTGCCATAGGAACGATCGGTCGAAAAACTAGTCTTAGTGAGAAAAACTTTTTTGTTTTTAATGGAAACGCCTCCAAAACACGTATTTCTTAGTTTACTATCTTTTCCCATGATTTCACTAAGTTTGGTCAAAATCGGATGACTATAGGATATAGCTGCCATAGGAACGATCGTTCGAAAAACTAGTTCTAGTGAGAAAAACTTTTTTGTTTTTAATGAAACCTTCCTTATTATTGGCATTCACTTATTTCATATACGGGGTGTGTTCAAAAAGTATCGCGAATTTTGAATTTCCGCGGGTTACGTATTTTCGAATTTCGATTTTTTTGTGGCGTTATGTTGGTACTCATGTCTCTCACTTATGCCGACAAGCTCGGCCATTTTGAATATTCACTTAATTGTTGACAGCTGCTTTGCTTGGATCGTCTTCGATTTTTACCTATTCAAAAAATGGATCAAAGAAGCTGTATCAAATTTTGTGTGAAAAACGAAATTAAGTGCGCGGATGCATTCCGAATGTTGACTGTGGCATACGGAGAAGCTACCTTGGACCGAAGCAACGTTTATCGGTGGTACAAAATGTTCTCAGAAGGCCGTGAAGATGTGAACGACGAAGAGCGTGCCGGACGCCCGAGCACTTCAACAACAGACGAAAAAATTAATGAAGTGGAGAAAATGGTATTGGCCAATCGTCGAATCCCCGTTAGAGAAGTTGCTGAGGACCTAAACATATCGATTGGCTCGTGCCATTCGATTTTTATCAATGATTTGGGCATGAGACGGGTCGCCGCGAAATTCGTTCCAAAATTGCTCAATTGCAACCAAAAACAGCATCGCATGAACATTGCTAATGAGATGTTAAACTCTGTCCGCGACGACCCAAAATTTGCAGAGGGTCATAACTGGTGACGAATCGTGGGTTTATGGCTGCCGCACGAACCAAGACCGAAAAAAGCGCGCCAAGTTCGGTCGAATGTGAAAGTTTTGCTGATAGTTTTCTTCGATTGCAGGGGCGTGGTGCATCATGAGTTCTTGCCACAGGGAAGAACGGTCAATAAGGAATATTACCTGCAAGTTATGCGCAATTTGCGCGAAGCAATCCGCCAGAAACGCCCGGATTTGTGGAAGAACAAAAATTGGCTTTTGCACCACGATAACGCCCCTGCTCACACATCGTTGCTTGTGCGCGACTTTTTGGCCAAAAACAACACACTAATGATGCCGCAGCCACCGTATTCCCCAGATCTGGCCCCCTGTGACTTTTTCTTGTTCCCTAAACTGAAGAGGCCCATGAAAGGACGACGTTACGCTACGCTTGACGAGATAAAGACGTCATCGAAGGAGGAGCTGAACAGGATAAAAAAAAAATGATTTTTTGAAGTGCTTCGATGATTGGAAAAACCGTTGGCACAAGTGTATAATATCTCATGGGGATTACTTTGAAGGGGACAAAATAGATATTCATGAATAAATAAATAATTTTAGAAAAAACACAAAATTCGCGATACTTTTTGAACACACCTCGTACCTTGGCACAATTCTACAAAGTTTGGTCCAAATCGGATGAGTATAGCATATAGCTCCCATAGGAACGATAACGTCCTTGTCATTAGCATTGAAAACGTCCTTATCATTAGCTTACACTTATTTTATTTACTTTTACTCAATTCTACAAAGTTTAGTTGAAATCGGATGACTATAGCATATAACTTTCATAGGAACGATCGGTCGAAAAACTAGTTCGTGTGACTAAAACTTTTTTGTTGGCAATGAAAACGTCCTTTTTATTGGCATTTTCTTATTTTATATACTTTAACACATTTCTACAAAGTTTTATCAAAATCAAATGACTATAGCATATAGCTGCAGTATGAATGATCGTTCGAAAAAGAAGTTCTAGTGAGAAAAACTTTTTTTTGTTATAAATGGGATCGCCTCCAAATTTCGTAATTAACAGTGTATTATGCTTTTCCATGATTTCACCGAAATTGGTCGAAATCCCATAGAAAAGTAAGGTCCAAAAAGTAGTCTTAGTTAAAAGCTTTTTAGTTTTCAATGGAAGCTGCAAGGGTATACAAAACTTCGGCCGAGCCGAAGTTAACTTTCCCCTATTTTTTTATATAAATATTCATCATAATCATCAGGTTCATTATATTCTTCTTCTGTATAGTTGAAGTTTGTGGATTCCTCTTTTTCCAAATGATTCTTGAATAATTTTCTGTCGACTGCTCATTTTCAATTTATTGCTGCTTGCACAATGTTTGGGAAATTTCTTAAGCCAGGATCTTGCAGCATTAGGGTCCGGCAGGTGGTACACAGAGGGAAAAAACGTGGTCAGAAAATAAGATTTCGTCATCTCAAAATGTGAACAGAATGTTCTCTCAAATATTAGAGCACAAATGTTCCGAATGTTCTTGAAATGAGCACAATTCAGCTCACCTCAACCACCCCACCGAAAAGTATATGTTGCCATTCAGACGTGCGTCTTCAGACGCATGGCAATAGCCTAACCGTCTACGACGCGTCGCGTCGACCGCCGTCGTTGCGCGCACTAAAGGTCTTGGGCTCTACTCCCAGTGAGATCCAACAAAAACTTTTATTTATTTAATAAATAATAAATAACCAAGGCGGGTGGGGTGTTTTGTACAAGCGATGTCTCTGCGGACCTGGACCTGGGCCGGCATGGACGCGGTGAATCTGGACAGTGGACCTGGACATGGACAGTGGATCTAGACAGTGGACTTGGGCAGTGAGTGGACCTGGATCTGGACACTGGACGGACCTTATTTTTTTTTTTTTATTTTAAAATGGTCTCAAAAACGGGACATATCAACCCACATCAAGATTTTGCGTTCTCAAAAAAAAGTTCTTGAAGTGAGAAATTGTTCTTAAAGTGAGAAAATCATCTGCAGTTAAAGGAATCCGTTTTTAAGTCCCCGAGTGTACGTTATTTAAGATTTATCTGGCGTTTTTAATGTTTGCTTCAAAATAAACGACAAATCCTTATCCCTAGCTTTTTTTGCAGAAACTGATAATTCGTGTAGAAGAGCGTAGGCATCGTTCTCTTTTGAGAAATCGGTTACCATTTTCCCCTTCAGTCTCAATTATTCATAAGTCAAATGTAACCGATCGAGTTTATTTTCAGTGATATTTTTTGAGCCTTATCTTTATTTATAATATGTAATTGTTATATTCTTTAACAGATATACTTCGAGTTTTTTTTTTCAAATCAACCCATGTGTTTGTAGAATTTTTAAAGTCCTTTCCTGACAAAATGTTGGAAGGTAGACGTTTTTATTATACCCAGTCCAACAGAGCTTTCCTGTTCTGCTAATTCTTCTTCCAGACTTCAAGCATTTCTATAAGGCAAGACCCGACTTAGTGCCACTGCTCAATTTATCTTGAAATGGCGTAAATATGCGCAAAAACTGTTAAAACCATCTCATTGTACACATTTAGAAGATTAATTCGTCATTTACAAATGCAGTGGATTAAACTGGATTCACTAGTTTTGCTCCACAAAACACTTTTAGGTTAGATCGTACTAAAAAGACATCACAACAACAGCACTAAAAAAAAAACAAACTTACTGCTTTCTTTACAATTTGTTTCTAAATACCTTGAACTTTGTTTTCCATGGTTTGCACAAGCTGTACATTAAAAATTGTGAAAATGCCACAGCTTTAAACACAACCAATCTTTTCTAGCAAACACACCACGTGGCAGGCCTTAGGTAGACAGGCGACTTTGCAACACTGATTCAGTCACAGGGATGACCTAAAACATTTTTTATTCTAATCCTTGCTGATGTATTTAGAATTAAGATATAAAGACAAACATGCCAAAACATTTTTTTTTTCACTTTATGGCAAAAAATCGCTTCTCAGACCAATGTGCATTCGCAATTGGGCAAGTATGCCCGACTGCTAATGTGCGCAGCGCTTTGTTCAACAATTTGTACAACAATGCCATCTAAAAGAGCCCAAGCAAACGAATTGATTGGTAAAGTTGAAATAATTGAAGGCAAATAAGATCTTCGCGGAATAAGATCTTCCCAGAATCTTGACGACGATGTCGTTTGCATATATTATTGCTGTCGACGAGATATCTGTAACGTGCCTGGAATAAAAAACACTCTTTATTTGACAAGAAACGCAACTTGAACAATTGGTACAATTGATTAAGAAAGACAATGTTGTCGTAACGTCTGCCATAATTGTCCATTACACTGGTAGTAACGAAATTTTAACTAAACGGCGCCACAATGATTTGTGAGCAGGGGCGTTTTCATCGTGATAAAGACTGTTTTTGTTCTTGCAGGTATTCATTTTCGACGGGTGACAAGACCTCTTGGAGCACCACGCCCCTGATATCAAAGAAAAAAGTGTTCGCGATACTTTTTCAACAGCCCTCGTATATTTTAGATCGTAAGTAATTGCAACTTATACATTTGTTTCAAAATTTGAATTTGGGTCAGCGTCTAAGTCGGGCCAGCTGTGCACAAGAGGCTTTGAGGTAATTGTTGTTGAGAATTCTTACACATTTGCCAAAGTGCGTTTGTGCAAAACAAAATGAACACCCTAAATGTTGACACTGAGAGCAATGATAAAATGATAAAAAATTTTAAGGGAAAATATCCGGTTTTTTTGGTCGAACCAAGATCGGATGAACGATAGTCGACTTATAAGGAAAACAAACAGAGTATATTATAGTCGGGGTTGACCGACTTTCTGTCTTGTTTTTTCTTGTATTTCAGGACGCCTGCAAAGACTGTTTTTCAAACCAAACTTTTCTATGGCAGCTGAACTATACAGTCTTCCGGTTTCGACCAAACTTAGAGAAATCATGAAAAAGCATAGAAAACGCATTAATACGAAATCTGATGCCGATTCCATTTAAAACCAAAAAGTTTTTATACCCTTGCATAGAAGGAAGAATCTCCGACGAGCTGCGTTGATTTAGCCCTGTGCGTTCCTCTGTTTCTACGCTATCTCCTCCGTCAGTTTTAAAGCTATCTTCACCAAGCTGTACACGAAGTCTTTTGGTACAAATACGCTGCACATTTATCGGAACCGGCCGGATCGGATTACTGCATATAGCTGTCATAGGAACGATCGGTCAAACAATTAGTTTTAGTGAGAAAAACTTTTTTGTTTTCAATGGAAACGCCTCCAAACTTGGTATTTCTCGGTTAACTATGCTTTTCCATGATTCCACCAAATTTGGTCGAAATCGGACATCTATATAGTATATATGTCATAGAAAACCGTTTTGTTTTCAATAGAAATGTCCTCAAAATTGTCTTGTATTTGGCTTATATGCTCTAGAGACCTGCACGAGTAAGTAAAAATGTAACATGTTTGGCATCGCCGAGTATGAGTAAAAATTATCCGATTACCTGTCAATTGGCATCGTAGACATCGTAGGAATCGTAATCTTTATAATCAAAAATATTCATTTGCTTTTTGAAATGTGTACACAGTTTGGATACTTTCAACAAACTTAGAACGGGTGACTTCTGGGACTAGCGAGGACAACAATCGAAAGATGCTCCAATACTGCAAGTCGAATTATGGAATGCAGACGAACCCACCGTAAAGGAGAATGTATGCCCTCTAGTACGAATTTGTGCTTTCGTCGACCCACCCTTATATCCCTCACAATGTGTTCGACTGACGTATTTTACGGCTCTCCAGCACGCTAGGTCGACGCAATGACATGCAGGAACCGACATGACCGAAGCTCAATAGACGCAATGCTATGCAGAGAAGCGACATACGCCTCAATCGTTGTCGTCACGACGCATCACCGTACAAAGAGCAACGCTGGGTTGACGAAAATACTGTGACTGACCCCAGCCGTACTAGAGGATGGAAACCATTCTGTATTTGCATTCTAAAAGCAAGCAGGAGAATTTAAATTAGTAAGCTGGTGATTATACTCGTACGACTCGGCATCGTGTAAAACACAACACAGATAAAATAGATAATCATTTTATTCATAGCATGATTATTTTTACTCGTAATCGTACGATTCTGGAATCAATCGTGCAGGTCTCTAATATCTTCTTCTTCTTCTTCTTTGGCCATCACAACCGTTTTACGGTCGGCCGCGCCATAATCCCGCCATCGCCTTGTCCCGAGCGACATTCCAAGAGGAACCGCAATGTCCCTGCACCTGGCGCGCCATCTCCGCTTTGGTCGGCCAGGCGGGGGATTGCCTGCAACTCATCGCACCGATTGTCACACGCTGCTGGAGCGTTATCCATACGGGTCTGTCCATCACGGCGTTTGACTAGGTGTGTCCCATAGAGCTCATACAGGCGTTCTCGGGCCGCCAACGTTTAGGGTCATAAATCCTGAAGAACTTTTCCGAACACGCCAATGCCGCCTCATCCCCTTGTCATGTCCAGCTTCGCCGTATAGCAGGACTGGGATGATAAGCGACTTGTAATATGCTCCCACACAATTCTTCACAGTTTGGACAACATCGGATGACAGTCGGTCGAAAAAATAGTTCTTGTGAGAAAAACTTTTTTGTTTTCAATGGAAACGCCCCTTGCGTTGGCATATACTTATTTTATATACTTTTATACAGTTCTACAAAGTTTTGTCAAAATCGGATGACTATAGCATATAGCTGCAGTATGAATGATCTGTCGAAAAAGAAAATCGCTTAGAAACAGACGGACTGACGGACATGGCTATATCAACTCAGCTTGTCATGCTGATCAAGAATACTTTACTTTACTTTACTTTATGTGGTCGGAAATACTTCTTTCTATGCACTACAAAAATCGGAATAATTTTTATATAGCCTCTTCAAGGGTGTAAAAATCGAGGGAAACTAATCTCGGATAAGCCCTTGCTGCTTGAATAAATTATAGAAATAAAGTTTTTAAGTGATTTTCATACAGCATTTTTATTTTTGCTTGAATGTCTGCTACTTGAGTGTTTCTTCAAACAGAGCAATAGATCGCGCTTCTTTTGTGACCATGTGGAGGCTATGTCCACGCTAATCACGATGATCAAGCACCATCTACCGATGACTATCGCTGCTCATCTTCTCTCATCACAAACAGTGGAAGTAGTGTGTGTGGGACTTGCGGTAGCGGCCAGCGCCTCGGACTGGCCACGACCAAAAAACAACAAATCAAACATGATTATTAAGTTAATAAATATTACTAGCCAGTGAAAAGAGCACGACCTCACAACTCCTACAACCATTTCGATATACTCATCCGATTTTCATCCAAATTGGCGAAATAGTGCTGAATCAGATAATAGTTATTAATATCTGGCAAGCTTAAAGCCGGTATCATTAACGACAAAAATGTTTTACTAGCTAGAACTTGTTTTTCGATCGATCGTTCAAATGAAATCTATATGCTTTAGTCATCCGATTTTTACAAATCTATGTATAATTGTGTATTTTACATTAATATATGCCAATTTTTAAGAAGATTTTAATTGAAAACAAAAAAGTTTTTCTTACTAAGACTACTTTTCACACCTTAACTTTTTATGGGAGTTTTACTATACAGATGTCCGATTTCGACCAATTTTATTGGAATCATGGAAAAGAAAAGCTTTTCCATTGAAAACAAAAAAGTTTGTCTCACTTAAACTAGTTTTTAATCACTTAATCTAGTTTTTAAACCAATCGTTCTTATGACAGCTATACGCTATTGTCATCCTATGTCCAGAGTACTTGTACTACACGACTTCGTGCAAAGTTTTATTAGGATAGTTTTCAAACAAACGAAGGAGGTAGCATAAAATTAGACAGACAAACGTTCAACTCATGCAGATTTAGAATATATGGGGGGTGACACGGAAATCTCTAGTGATTTTCGTATAAACGCTTGTATTTCAAACTTAAACTGCTTGCAATTATGTGTGAAGTGCCTCCAAAATGCTAGGCTGCTAGATTAGATGACAAAAGTTGAGCGATTTGAAACCGACTGCCCAAAGCCAAGTAGATTTAGGTAGTAGGTCCAAATCGCTTAACATTCACCAACAGATCTAGCAACCGAATATATACTTGTCACTTTATAAGAATTTGAAATTGAAATGGTAACGTTTATAAGAAAATCACTAGAGATTTCCATGTCACACCCGTATATGGGTATACTTTATGTTGTCGGAAAAGCTTTCTTTTGTGCGTTACAGACATCTGGACAATTTCACTCTGTGGTCCCAAGATATTACGGACTTAACTTTTATGCGTTTCTTTAGCGGGTTGGCATCGGTCTTAGGTCGTTGTTGGCCTACATTTTTCCTCGAAGGAATTAAGAATTAGCGGATTTCCCTTTTTTAACTACCCTCGCTCGGCATAATCTGGCATAATCTTAGCGTGAAAAATTCTTGGAAATTTTTTTTCAGTGCCGCAAAGTCAATTAAGTTACAAAAATATCATTGCTCTGTTTTTATTTTCGTACTGTATCTCACACTAAAACGTATAGGTGATTGTGTCTATGAGAAACGTGAGCAATTCTAAATTTAGCGCACTTAGATTTTCCATTTCCTTGTCACAAAAGTTCCATTTTTAAATATTTCTTTTGAAATTATGAATTTTTACAGCCTTTTTGGCTTAAAAATTTCCATAGCATTTGCGTTTTCAACGAAAATGATTGCTTCGCATGTCAGGGGGAGCGGCGGCCTTTCGATTGGCTAGCAATGTGCCAATCAAATGCATCTTGTTGCACGGCCATTGCTCCCTTTTAATTTCAACCCAAACGCTGGAAACAGTTTTTCCTATTTTTTAATGAATGGCAACGCGAAGTATTGAAGTGCGAAAAAAATGCTTTGAACAATTTTCTAACAAAGCAGGCAAATCGCCACGTACAAATGGAAAACTATAAAATTGAAATGAATGCAAACGCAGGGAACACTGCTATTCAACGCCAATTGAGTGGTTTTCAATTTCAGCGAGCGGGAGTTCAAGTTGCTTAAAGTTCAACAAAACTGTAGCGGTTATTTCTCAAACATTTTTAAAACCAAATGTGCACTAGCGACTTGGTACATTTTTATTAATATTTTTCATTTCCATTTTTTTTTTGGAAGAGCAGAAATTGCATCGTCAATTCTCGAAGCTGTGTCAACAATCTTCTCCATCTGTTTTAAATGGATTTTTCTACGAATTCACCAAATTTGTTTGTCCATTTGCGTCACAAAATTCTGATTAAAGCAGCAGCACATGTTTTGAATAGCGACCATACAGGGGAGACAACAAACGGAAAGATGACTAACCACAACTCAATCGACTGGTTCATATATTCTGAGAAAAACGTTTATTCAATTAGCAGGTATCTTAACAAGAAAATAATAAATAAAATCAAGGTTGCGAAACCTCTTGCTTTTGTGAATTATCAAAACAAACTTTGAAGTCCAGAATCTAAAAAAAACAAGGAAGAAAGTCGGTAAGCCCGTTAATTATACTCTGTACCAGAACAATTTTGCGTACACGCTGCTGTGCGCTGCAGCCTCTTTCCTCCTATCCATCTCTATATTCCATTGGGAAAACTAAAAAATTTTGATAAAATTTCTTAGACTACTTTTTGGACATTACATTTGTCTATGGGATCTGTACTATACGGATTTCAGATTCTGAAACTTGGTGAAATCATGAAAAGCATAATACACTATATAATTGCGAAATTTGGAGGCGATCCCATTTAAAACAAAAAGTTTTTCTCACTAGAACTTCTTTTTTGACCGATCATTCATATGGCAGCTATATGCTATAGATGTCCGATTTTGATAAAACTTTGTGAAATTATGGAAAAGCAAAGTATATAAAATAAGTGAATGCCAATAAAAACGACGTTTTCATTAAAATCAAAAAAGTTTTCCTAACTCGAACTAGTTTTTTCGACCGATCGTTCCATATGGGAGCTATAGTCTATAGTCATCCGATTTCGACCAAAACTTTGAAGAATTGTGTTAAAGTATATAAAATAAGAATGTATGCCAATGATAAGGACGTTTTCATTAAAAACAAAAAAGTTTTTCTCACTCGAACTAGTTTTTCGACCGATCGTTCCTATGGGAGCTATATGCTATAGTCATCCGATTTCGACCAAGCTTAGTGAAATCATGGGAATGGATAGTAAACTAAGAAATACGCACTTTGGAGGCGTTTCCATTAAAAACAAAAAAGTTTTTCTCACTAAGACTAAATTTGCGACCGATCGTTCATATGGCAGCTATATGCTATAGTCATCCGATCCAGCCGGTTTCAACAAATGTGCAGCCTATTTGTACCACAAGACTTCGTGCAAACTTTGGTAAGGATAGCTTTAAAACTGACGGAGGAGATAGCATAGAAACAGACGGACAGACGGACAGGGCTAAATCAACTCAGCTCGTCATGCTGATCAAGAATATATATACTTTGTGTGGTCGGAGATGCTTCCTTCAATGCGTTACAAAAATGCGCACAATTTTATAATACCATTGCAGAGGGTTTTTCGACCGATCGTTCCTAATGGGAACTATATGCAATAGTCATCCGATTTTGACCAACATTTGTAGAACTATCTTAAAGCATTGCAAATGAATAAGTTCCAATTTTTAGGACATTTCCATTGAAAACAAAAAAGTTTTTCTAACTAAGACTAGTTTTCAGACTTTACTTTTCTATGAAAGCTATACTATATAGATGTCCGATTTCGACCAAAATTTGGTGATATCATGTAAAAACATAGCAAACTAAGAAATACGAAGTTTGGAGGCGTTTCTATTGATAACAAAAAAGTTTTTCTCACTAAAACTAGTTTTTCGACCGTTCGTTCCTATGACAGCTATATGATATAGTAATCTGATCCGGCCGGTTCCGACAAATGTGCAGCGTATTTGTACTAAAAGACTTCGTGCAAATTTTGGTGAGGATAGCTTTAAAACTGACTGAGGAGATAGCACAGAAACAGACTGACGGACAGACGGATGAACGGACGGACGGACAGGGCTAAATCAACTCAGCTCGTCGTGCAGATCAAGAATATATATTTTATGTGGAGATGCTTTCTTCAATGCGTTACAAACATCCCGATAATTTTATAATACCCTCTGCAAGGGTATAACAAGTAAGAAAATCGACCAAGTCCGACTATAATGAACTCTGTACGTCCCAAAGTTTGTGTTAAGGTGTGTAAAGTGCTGCCTTTCGCCTTTGCGATCAGTGCTGCCCATCATAATTGCTTGTTTTCCTTATAACTCGACTTTGATCTTTATCAATCCTTTATCGGATTGATAACTAATCCTGATTTCTGTATATGTAAAGAAGGTATGAACCTCCTATTTTACTACTGAAGCGCCTCTCACAAACCAAAACAAACAATCAAAGTGCTTACTGCTCGTTCTCGCAAGAGTCAAATCACACTAACCTTCATATATACATAGCTACCTGAAATGAAGAAATGACTTCGAGATCTGCCTCTTCAGCTCTGCCCGGTGCGCTCCATGGAGCGCATAACACTGCTCTTCACATAACACTGCTCTTAACAACAACAACCACTTCTATGGCCCAAGCTTCACCAACGATTCTTCTCTCCAACAACAGCGGCGACGCGTCGCGACGGCAACAGTTAACTCTCTTCGTTCCTCTCACAACACACCGGCAGCAGCATACAAGACTGCACCAACACACACAAATACGCAAGTACAACAAGATTGGCCGCACAGTGGTCCCAATTCCCTAAAAGCTGGCCAAAAGTCGATAAACGTATTTGATTTGTCTGAAAGTCTGTACTCAGGGGTTTTCGGGGTCGCTGATTACGAATTTGAAGTCAAAATTCAGAAAAACCTAATGGCAGATCCAATATGGCATACAGTTTCTGCAAAAACGTTTTTGATTTGGCTAAAAGTCTGTACTCGGGGGTTTTTGGAGTCGGAAGTAAAATTTCAGTAAAAATTCTTGAGTTAAATACTTGGAACTCGAAATTTAATAAGACATAAATTTCAATAAATTTGCTAAATTTTGCCAAAAATTATGTTTTTTTCTAAATTTGAGACGTTAGCATTAAAAAGACTCACCATTTCACATTTTTGTCTGAAAACGAAACTTTTGGGTTGGGTTTTTTCTTCTTAAATTTCTTTATCGGAGCAAAAACAACAAAGTTATGCGAGTTTTAGTGGAGACAGCTTCGGAAAGCCCCGTTTATCGATAGTATTTCGATAACTATTCGACAGATTATTTTTCATCTCGATTTTCGTGCTCAGCGGGCCAAAGTACTTTAGAAAAAGTGAATTTGGGGGGAGAGAGCTGCCGAGCAGTGTTTATATATTATATAGCAACAATTACAAAAAACTGCTGGAAATTCCAACATTACCGTACAAAAATCATCACCTCGACTAAACTAGCAGCTACTAGCAGCCAATTTTTGGATATGTTTTGAAGAAGTGTTGTATAAACAATTTCTATTTTGTTTGGGAGTGGGATCTGATAGTACTTTTAACTTATTGCTTTTTCTAACACGACTTTTCAGAATGTAATTAATAAAACCCTCTACTTTTATTAATGGCTCAATATTTCATGCATTGTTAATAATAGTCTTGAGCTATACATTCAAATTCTACGTACTTGCAGGAATAGAATCCATTTTGTAGAATCCAAATGGGTTAACTTTTCGAGATTCTAAACGCTTCGATGCGTGACGAGTAAACAATGAGGCACGCTCGACGCTCACGAACGGAGTTCATTCCTAAGCCATGTAAGGACACTTCCCCCTTAAAAACGGTCACAATACAAACTAGATGTACTACTACAACTATTGCAACTATTAAAAGTCTTTTTGGGATTTGGGACCATAGTGGGCCGTGTCGTCGAGTGACCCGTCTCAAAAATACCCTGTTCCCTTTATTTCGTATATGTTCATTCATTTTATAGACAGGTGCATCGGAATGCATGTCGAGTTGTTCACCTCGTTTATCAGCTAGTATGTGGTATGTGAGTTTATTTTGCCGTTGAATACAAGATTGATGTTCTTCAGGTATCCCAAGTAGGACACGCATTGCAATAGAGATCGGGCAGACCTTGGACCCTTGTCCAAGAGTATCTTCTCGACTGCCGGAGTGGTGGGTCAATTGTCGCCTTACAATATCATCTTGACCTTGATGTCTTCAGCATTTTCATTGGCGATTAAAATGTCGCACTCGACTTTCAACAGATCCTCTTTGGTTTCCTTGGCCTTGCCGTATCCCTTAAGGGTCGTCTTCTACGCTTGGACAAATATTAAATCATTGATCATCGATGCTATCGTCGTTTGTCAGGGATATGTCGAACTATTTAATGCCAATCATGTTGACAACCGCATCATGCACAAATTCGAAGCAAAGCCCTTCCAGCCACTCTCCCACTTGAGCAGATCAATCCATTCCTTGTTTTGGAGGAACAAATCGCCCGCCTTCCATATGCCCCGCTCGTGGCCGAGTTGCGTCCATTGATGCCGCTTTACTAGCTGAATACCCGGCGTTGCATGGGGCCTTTGTATAATGAGAATATGTATCAAGTTTTTCAACTGGATGAAAATCGATATTAACATTTGAACTCGTCCAACCTTGTTCGAACCGAGTTTTAAATAGGGAAAAAGTCAAACTTCATAACTTTTTTAGTGGTTCAATGGGATGGCTCGGAGCTGCCAACAGGCAGAAGGAATCTGTTAAGCTAACTCCAAGCTAATTCCTTCGAATTTCCTTTAGCGAAGAATGCAACTTGATTGCAGATCAATCGCGGGAGAATTTATTACAAATAAATGCTTTGATCTTTACCTAGCAAGAGCAAAAGCAAAGATAAACAAAGAGTAGCTTAAGAAACAATGATTAGCTGGCTTCAGTCCGTTATCTAATTATGTTTACAATTCAATATTTGCTCTTAATTTCTAATGGTTATAAATAAGTATAATCTGACTAAACAGAATCAAGATCAAGTTTGTTTCAAATATTGGCCGCGCCCCCCTCTGTTAATAAACATAAGGGAAGGCTATTAAATAGAAATCCCCCTGAGTAACGGGTATATCGAAGTCGTGCAGGGCCGACTTTAACTTACGCAGTCGTTTTCGAGTTTCACAGTGTGTTTTATTTGAATTGACGTCACTTGAAACCACAAATGTGATAATACATTTTTGTTTAATCCCTCGGGAATATTTCAAATTTTCCCGCACTTAACAAAATGATAACAGAGGGATAACAAAATTGTTTTTTTGTTTGTGACGCATTGAAGGAAGCAGTAGCGAGCTCTTTGCGTAATATTGCGTAGTATTTAGTAGTATTGAGAACTTAGTGATCATGATCCCCCTACCATCTTTGGAGAGTGCGTAGTAGTTTCACTATATATTTGAGTTGTCAGTGTTTGGTCGGGGTCGGGGTGGTGGTAGCATAATTCCAACCATCCCACCCCTCTTCTTTTGTAGTGATTAGTTAAAAAAATTTTATACCCTTGCAGAGGGTATTTTGAAATTGTCCGGAAGCTTGTAACGCATAGAAGAAGGCATCTCCGACCACATAAAGTAAATATATGTAGAATTAAGATTATAATTAAGGTACATTTAGTGCTTAGTGACATTATGGTGTTACAAATACGAGTCTCTAAACTCAAAAAAATTTACTGCCTAAGTTTTAGGAAATGGTGATCTTAAAATGCATTTATGGACTACAATTGAGATATGCAGGAAGTTTTTTGCCTAATCAGCTCAAATGTAGACCAAAATGAAAAAAATTTAGGCAAACAATTTTAGGCTCTGTTAAGCCTAAAGTCTGGGACTACTTTCATAAAAATTTTTGATGTATATGACATGTGTATATGACATTAAAATCTTTTAGCAACTTCTTATTATTTCCTGACTTGAATTGGTTAATAGTTATCCTTGACCGTTGTATTTCCGGATATAGCAATTCCGAAATGGTTTTTAAAGTGACCAGTTTTTTGATACCACTACGAGCGATTTTAATACGGGAGTGTTAGAAATAGGGTAATCTGAGAGATCTTTATTTCATCGAGGACCCACCCAAGGCGGGCTTCTATTTAAACGCTCCCCTAAGCTCTCGTAAAAATAACACTTGTTCTTAATAAATAAACTCTGTTACTAAAACTGGGACAAAACATAAACGAAGTGCGAACACCGTGCTTAGAGGTAAAAATGACATTTAACGATGATTAGTAATTAGAAGTCTATTTGCGATTGTCATAGGTAATCAAAAATACATCCGACTTATTTTAAAGAATATTTTCAACATTTTTAATGGGAAAAGACAACAAAACTTATATGCTCTCTTAAACATATAGTTTGACAAGCAGCTGTGTGGTGTTGAGGTGAAAGACTCGGCGACTGTTCGTGGAGATTGGGGTTCGAGTCCTACTGGGGAGGAACCTTAATTTGTATACCCTTGCAGAGGAAGGAAGCATCTCCGACCACATAAAGTATATATTATATTCTTGATCAGCATGACGAGCTGAGTTGATTTATCCTTGTCCGTCTGTCCGTCTTTTACTATGCTATCTCCTCCGTCAGTTTTAAAGCTAGCCTCACCAAACTTTGCACAAAGTCTTTTGGTACAAATACGCTGCACATTTGTCGGAACTGGCCTGATCGGATGAGCATATAGCTGTCATAGGAACGATCGGTCAAAAAACTAGTCTTAGTGAGAAAAACTTTTTTGTTTTCAATGAAAACGCCTCCATAGTACGTATTTCTTAGTTTACTATCCTTTCCCATGATTTCACTAAGTTTGGTCGAAGTCGGATGACTATAGCATATAGCTGCCATAGGAACGATCGGTCGAAAAACTAGTTCTAGTGAGAAAAACTTGTTTGTTTGTAATGAAAGCGTCCTTATCATTGGCATACACTTATTTTATATAATTTTACATAATATAGGATATTTACTAGCTCTCGTAAAATGGTAAAGCGTAAATTTACCACACACGAGCTACTGAGCAACCCCTTTTGATTTACTGTTGGAATTTCAGGGCCAACTTTGTTTGTAAAAACCTGCCGTAATTTCGGCCAAACTAATTTTTAACAAAACTGTCACCTTTTTGTACGGCGAAGGCACACTTTACCGGCTGCCTTAAGGCAATTTTCAGTTAAGGCCGCCTTTATGCCCTTGTGTAAAATGGCTATAAACCAGATGTTTAGTCGAGCTATTTGAGGGCCTAAACTTGACTAGAGAATATATAAAACAAAATAAAAATGCCAAGACAAAGGGCGGAACAAGTGCACAATTGCTGTTTTAATAAGAACAAGTAAGGGAGCTGCAGTCGAGTGCCCCGACTACAAAATACCCTGTTCCATTGATTTCGTGTGTTTTTTCTTTACATACACACACACTCACACATACACACAAACGCTTGGCATGCGGCCGCGCGCGATAACTGATAATGCAAGACCCCCCTCTCTCCCACATGCAAAATTGATTCGTATATAACTTCGGTGTTTATTGTCCAATCTTATTGATCTTTTCAGAATAGATAGATATTGGGCCTTACTTGATATATATAAAATTTTGAAGGTCTATCTTAAAAATTGTGGCTCTGACAGTTTTTTGCGCTTAAAGGGGGGAGGGGGAGGAATTTTCCAAATCTGAAACAAACTCGTTTTGAATCGGGTATACACCTATTTACATGCAAAAATTTGTGGCTCTAGCTCTTATAGTCTCTGAGAAACACGCGTTCATACGGACAGACAGACAGACGGACAGACGGACGACGCGACGACGAGGGGCTAAATCGACTCGGCTGTTGATGCTGATCAAGAATATATATACTTTATAGGGTCGCAAATGCTTCCATCTACCTGTTACATACTTTTGCACAACTTCATGATCCCCCTTTTCCCATTTTCAATGGGAACAGGGTATAAAAATAGTAATTCACTATTAAATGTGTAACTTAATTCATAATGTAAGCAATATATCAACAAAAAAAATTAAAAACATATATGGAGGTTTAACTTTCTAATTTATATACTTATTTATCACTTCAAATTAAAATTTGGTTGGCAAATTGTTTTATTTACACGTTATATCAATTTTAAAACACATTCACACAAGTAGGCGCCCCATATTCAACACAACAAAAAAGACACTTTGCTTATGCTCAGTTACTGAGAGCCAAACGAAATTGTTCCCTTCAAGCTGTTATCGTATGACAGCTTCGTGTGTTTCTCTCATAGAAAACAATGAGACAGAAAACACTAGAGAAGCAAAAACAAGTGTTCTGCTCTGAGAGTAAGCAAGTCTGTTTCAGGCTTACCTGTCATTTGGTGAGCAGGACAGGACAGAAAAAATTGGTTGAGCATATTTAGGGAGCTCTGCCCTTTTCCCATTTTCAATGGGAACAGGGTATAAAAATTAAAACAATGTTTGTAGTAGATGATGGCGGCTCTTTAGGTCTTGCTACAGACAGAGTTTTATTGATTGTATTTTTTATGTTTTAAGATCTTGGGTGTTCACGACTTCCAGTTAGGCTACGGAATTGCTAAAGTTTTTTAAATTTTTTGTAAATATGTCAGTAAAATTGTAGTTTTCTTCTTCTTGTTTTCGAATTGACGACGTACGAGTTGGAGGAACCCTTTGCTGCATTGATCAGCTTGTCGGCCAAGCACTCGTACATGATATTGGTGTTCCTGAAGGTATTCCCACGTGCTCCAGTGCGCAGCAGCCAGATGGCCTGGTTAACGCGAGCATGAATCATCTCGAGCGAGCGCTTGACAGTGCGAGAGGAACTCTGCTTCTTGCCAATGTTGGGTTCCTGCAACATCAGCGTGCTGGTCAGCCGATCCACAATGGGGCACTGGGCCTCGCGGATACGCTTGGCGTCATAACATTCTTCCATAGCTTTGCATTGCCTTCCAGTTTTCTTTCCTATAATATTCAGTTTGCTGGTGTGACCGCACAGTATATGTACCAAAAGATTGGTGTGGATAGTTTTAAAACTGACGGAGGAGATAGCATAGAAACAGACGGACTGAAGGACAGGGCTAAATCAACTCAGCTCGTCGTGCTGATCAAGAATATAGATGGAGATGCTTTCTTCTATGCGTTGTCCGGTCATTATCCGGACAACTTTAATATACCGTCTTCAAGGGTATAACAACTGGTGTGGCGACTCAGCCACCACTAGAGACGAGCAACTATCGATTACTCTGGCGGCTATGGTCACACTATCACGAAGATTATACATCTCCAGTGGTAGTCAGTGTGTGCCTGACAAGCGAACGTGAAGCCAGCGCTCGAAGCTGGTTTCTCCCCAACAATCTTGTTAAACTAGTTAAGTTAATAAGCAATAAATATTAGAAGCAGATTAAGTACGACCTTAATCCGTACACTGGTCACAGAAGAGGCGCCATCAATTGGTCATCTTTGAAAATCACTCAGCTAGCATTGTTCAAAATGAAAATGAAGCCGAAGTAAACTTTCTTTTATTTTTGTATCGTGGCGCCTTCATTCCTGTCAGGAGTGCTCGCGTGTAGTTTGCAGCAACAGTGTGACCAGACTCGTAAAATACCAAATCCGAATTTGGGTAATCGACAAGAACTTATAGTCAACAACTGTTCAGCTTACAGGTGAGTACTAAGAACGTTCGAATTTTCCTTAAGCCGTCAAATTCTATATAAAAAACCAACGTAAAGAAATTTTTCCTGCATTCTGCGGTCGAATCGTATTCTTTTGGGCCTTCTTCACGCGAAATAGGAATATCTAGTAAATTTCTGGAAGGAAAATTCGAACGTTCACAGTACTCACCTTTAAGGTGAACGTTCTGGAACGCTCTCAGTACACACCTTTATGGTGAGTACGGAGAACGTTCGAATTTTCCTTCAAGAAAAGGAGGCCCAAAAGAATACGCAAGGAAAAATTTCTTTAAGTAATTTTTTTATATGGAATTTGACAACTACAGGAAAATTCGAACCTTCTCAATACTCACCTTAACGATGAAATATATTAATGCCTTTGCCCTCCAAAATTAGGAATAGTTTGAGATATCTCAGTGAAAGCTATCAAAAAAAATTGTGCTAACAAAAAATATTCACTGGATTCACTGATTCACTATTCACTGAAAAAATGGTTACAAGAAAGCGGAAACATGAAGATGATTTGCACGACGAGTCCAATATCCTGATGAAGCGTAGGCTAATGAACTATGATGTTGACCACTGTAGCAGCAGCAGCAGCAACAGTAGCGGGATACCCACCCCACCGGATGTCGCAGCTGGACCAACGGTTGTCGATGGCACCCAATACAATCCGGAATTGAGCGCGGATCAAAATCCATTTTACTATGAGATGAACAAAGTATTATTCGAGTTGCATATGGAGCGTGTGAAACGCAGCACCCAATAAAACACGCTGATGGTTATTTACTAGTTTAATTAGAACACATTTTCCTTATAATTATGCACAACTTATTACGATGCGGTGCAGAAATTGGTTTCCCAAAAAAAAAAACTTTTGCCCAACTTTCGGGTGGTGGCGCAAAAAGCAGGCTCTTATCCAATTAAGTCATAACTCAATATGTGCTAAGAGATATGCACTTGGCCATTACTTAGGCAAAAGGCAAAGAATTTTAGCTCTAATAACTTTTTGAGCTGGCGCTCAGTTCCGTTCAAGGAGATAATTTTCACACCCCAGAACCGAGCAATTTGTCGGCCAGCAGCCGTAGGAGAAGATGCGCAAGTTTCTAGTTTATGCTGAAGCCCGCCTGCCTGCCCCACTTTATGGCACCACCGAGACGCTGCCACAACTCATTTGGCTTTGACCAAGGGGCGGTCGGACGCTGCCGCAGTCCTTCGTGACTGCGACTCCAAGAACTTCAGCTCCAGCCACTCCGCCGCATCCATCTGCCGGGAGGAGCGCGCATAAATTATTCATTTGTTATGTGCAGCATCTCTTTGGTCCTGGGTCTGTGTGCACTTTTGGCACAGGATATGACACTGACACTCAGCGCCAGGGCTTCGTACTGTCCGGGTCCTGCGTCAACAACTTCCTCGGCTGCTGCTGCTGCTGCTCTTGGCGTTTACTTTGGTTTGTAATTTCCTTCTGGAGTTTGTGCCCAAGACATACACTGTAGCCGGAGTACACAGCAAATTACGATTGCTGCTGGACTAGGGGGGAGAGGGGACAGGGACAGGGGAATGGGGCTGCCTCGGCTTGGTTTACCACTTCACATTGGGGAGTCGTTGCTGCAATTGCAAAGTTTAAAGTTTGCCCTGTGCGAAAAGTTTCATTTGTGAATTGAAAAAATTCCATTTTTTCATATGCAGAGTTGTGTGTGTGTGTGTGTTTGCGACAGTGATGCCCATTTAGCATTTTTTTGGGGTTGGAAAATCGAAAGATTTGGTCGATACGGTCACACCATTTATCAATATTACTAAATCTACTTAATTTAACTTACCTGAAGTCTTAACCGTAAATTAAAGTTAAACAATTCTTTCTGATTTCAATGTGAATGTTTTTCATGATGATATTGAAAAATTCATTCAATTCAGATCGAAACAGTATTGGAACAAATGGAAATCTAGCTTGAAGAGAGAAAACAAGCTAGGAAGCAACCCGTTTCAATTTCGTGCATCCACGGATACGAACTCTCCTTGTTTTTACCTTGCTCTTTCAGCAGCACAATGGGATGCCATCGATGGTTCGCTTGCTCGGGAGTCTTAGCAGATCTAAATCTGGCTTGCCGCTCCACCTGTTCATTGCGTGCATAGCAAAGTGCTGGCATCGATTGCTCGCCTGCTTCGGCGATTTTGCAGATGACAAGCAAGCCTGCCGCTTAACTTGTTCATAGTGCCGCGTTTGCGATTGTTCCGGAGTCTCAGAACCACGCTAGAGTGCAATGCGTTCAGTAAATTGATGCCGTCGACTGCTCGTCTGTTTTAACGTTTCCGCAGCTCTTCGATCGGCTTACCTGTTGTCTTCTCCTGAGATCCGCAGGCGAAGAAGTTTCCTGATTCTTTACAATCATCCGTCTGGCGCTTTTTGAGCCTCGCGACAAATTAGATATCGTTTTCTAGGCGTGTTATAGAAGATCACAAAATTACAATTTTAAAACGTTTGAAGTTTGTCAGCCTTGTTCTCAATTCCACTTCCGCACTTCGAGTGCCCCGACTACAAAATACTCTGTTCCCTTAAATTCAGTATTTTTTTCTTTACATACACACACTCTCACACATACACACACACTCCAACATACACACAAACGTATGGCATGAAAATGCAAGACCACCCCCTCTCTCCCACAAGCAAAATTGATTCGTATATAACTTCGGTGTTTATTGTCCGATCTTAGTGATCTTTTCAGATATTGGGCCTTACTTGATATATGTAAAGTTTGGAAGGTCTATCTTAAAAATTGTGGCTCTGACAGTTTTTTGCGCTTAAAGGGGGGATGGGGAGGAATTTTCCAAATCTGAAACAAACTCGTATTGAATCGGGTATACACCTATCTACATGCAAAAATTTGTGGCTCTAGCTCTTATAGTCTCTGAGAAACACGCGTTGATGCGGACAGACAGACAGACGGACAGACGGACGGACAGACGGACAGGGCTTAATCGACTCGGCTGTTGATGCTGATCAAGAATATATATACTTTATAGGGTCGCAAATGTTTCCTTCTACCTGTTACATACTTTTGAACAACTTCATGATCCCCCTTTTTCCATTTTCAATGGGAACAGGGTATAAAAAGGTTCCAGCAAATAAACAATAAGATGTGCACAATCTGTACTTCTATGGGACCGACATGGATATCTCAATCCGTATGTCGGCCATGAGCAGTTCATCTTACACTACACTGAACTACTACAACCGGCTGCCCGGGTCGTCCCCAAATACCTGATCGTCAAATATTTGACTAGGTTCTCCCCCAGGTTGTCGCTTCTGTCATCTAGTATGTTGACCACCTCCTCTCCAGTGAGGAGCTGCCTACCGAGATACAGCATTCTCAACTCCTTCAGAATTGGGCATCTACCCAGGAAATGTCATATGTCCACCTTTTTTTTGGGTATTACAAAGGGGGCATGATACATGCTCTGCTCGATTATAGGTGTTTGACGATAATTTTATCAAATCAAAGCGATTTGATAGATACTGACATACTGTGATTATCATCATAATTTGTCTTGGGTTTATCAAATCATGACTGCCGATGTCAAAAACGTTGTCATCTATCCAGATGTTTGCCTGTTGGGTGTGGGCGCGCTTATCACATACTTAACATAACTTTCTTAGTAGCCTGGCGTAGACTCTAGAGAATATAGGTGTGCATCGTCGAGGGCAGTTTCTAGTGCCAATCATAGTTCGGAGTGCTTGTTGGTAAATCCAGTTCTTTCTTAAGAAATAGGACTTGGAGCATGTCCACTTCTTCAAAGTGCTTGCAACCCCGGACTTGTGTCATGGTTTGAAGCTCGACATACTGCATTAAAGCTTCCATTTGGTATTTATATATTTTGACAGAAAATGTTCAGTACACTGGTTTTGGCTTATTGTTGCGGCTATTGTGGGGGGTGAATATAACTCCTAGGTAGGTGAATTCGGGTGAAATTTTTATGAGTTCTCCTTTTTATGTCGACCTCTCCGTCGCTGGCAATCTACCAACTTTCCTGAAGACCATAATTTCGGATTTTGATTGACTTACCTAGCCGATGGATCATGCCTTGAAGTACGCTTATATTGTTCGCTAAAATGACGATGTCGTCTGCATACATTAAAAGGCGTATATTGCGATCTCCAATATAAAGTTCTCTTTCCAGTGAGTCGTGCAAATCATCCAAAAATAAAGCAAAAAGCATTGGAGATAATACGCATCCCTGTCGAACCCCCACTTCAGTCTTAAAATAGTCTGACATTTCTTCTCCTGTCCAAACAGCAGATTCAGTTTGTTCAAATCCCTTCTCTATCCAAAATTTCTTATAAGACAGTTGTTCAAAAGCTTTTAGCTTTCACAGTTGTGCAATGGTGCTATATATTCACTGTGCCAAAAATAATTTTTAATCAAACTGAGAAAGGACATTTTCTGGAAAAAGTTTCATCCCTATAAAATCAACTCCATTTCAAACAAAACAATTCTCAATGAAAGAACGTAAAAACAAAGTTCCTTTTTAATTTTTTCAAATATTAATTTTAAAAAGTAAAAAAATAAAATGAAATAGTAGCTTATACAGTTGAACTTCCACATAGCGGATCGTTAAATAAAATTGTTTGAAAAATGGGTTTTTGTATTATGCTTAATTTTCCAGGTTGCTAAAACCCACATACACAATTCGTCTTTAATTAAAGCTTCAAACACTTAAGGTGAAGCAGTTATATTTCACGTCGGTAATTAAGCTTACTCTTGACCAGACTTTACACTTTATTACGCCGAGATTTTAATTTTTTGGTATTTTTAAATTGGCTGGGGTTGGTCACACTACGTGATCAGCAATGTTTTGTTTTGAAAAAAAAAATGGCATCTTCCCATCATGCTAAAGGCCCAGACGGACTGATGACGTAAGTACTTCAGCTTACGCCACCAAATATTGCGTCAACGTAGAACTTATGCCTAGTAAGACCAGAACTAACAAAAAAATTACGCCGCTGCATCGCGTTGTTCAGGTTCATGGCATTTTTAAATTAGCTGGTGGAGGGTCAAACTGCTCAATCAGGTGTGTTTTGTTTTGATGACAAGTGACTTACGCTTGTGCTTCTGTCATGATAGCCATAGCTCTCCCTTGAAGCCGTAAGTCCAGTTCGGTAAACAGCAACTGTCACATATTGGTAGAAACATTAATCAATTTATCCAAATTGCTTGTCTTTCTTCACATGAGTATGTTCCAAACCTTATTTTTGAACAATCTCAGGCAATTCAATCCAAGCCTTGGCAAGGCAATTCAATCTAAGCCTTGGCAAGCATGCCTGTTTTCTTGACTCAAGTATACTTGTTGTAAATGCGTCTTGGGTATGATTTTCCTCTCAAAATATGAAGTCAGTTCATATACTCACTCATATCGTTCTAGTACTTCAGTGACTGGTCTCAGTTTTGAGCGGGTGTCAAATTTACTTGTTCCTGCTTTGAGCGACACCGCACGAATGTTTCGTCTTTGAGTGGGCGGACGCACGCAGACTTTGCAGGTTTCATACCAATTTTACTCAGACAGCAAAGAGGAATACGCAAATAACCCGGTGTTTTGAGCACACATTTCACCAATAATTAAGTTTTACTTGAGTATTGCTTTTCGCATCCTTTTTCAGTGGGCGTAGGCATAATGGCAAAAACAATACACAAAGATTTCGGTTCTGCTGATCGACGTCAAAACAAGGAGGAAAGCGTGAGTAAAAAAATACTTAAGTAAGAAAGCGATAGATACAAAATACGTTGCTTGAATTGTTGGTGGATAATTTCACACTCAAATTTTACGGTTCCACTGTTTCTATGAGTATTTCCTATACGCTTCGCGAGTGGCGCGAGTGTTTCGCGAATAGAAATACTACAGTATACATTTTGTTGGAGTAGTCGGGATACCCGAGTGCGAAAATATCAAGTACTTATGCAGTGCACTTGCAGTTGCGGTGCACTCGTACAGATCTCTGGTCCGAATGCTTGGGATGAATCCCAAATGGCATCCCGGTCTCTCACCGACAAAATCAGCGCAACCTTGTCTTCATGAGATATCAGTTCCAATCAGATCTTTCGCTTTGTTTGTTCTGCCATATTTTCACAATTAAAATAAATAAAAATAGAGAGAAGTTTACTTCGGTTCGGCCGAAGTTGTTTATACCCTTGCAGTTCGTTTTTCTAAATAAGACTACTTTTCGGACATTACTTTTCTATGAGAGCTATACTATATAGAAGTGCGATTGTGAACAAACTTAGTGGAATCATGGAAAAGCATAACAAAATTTGGAGGCGATACCATTTAAAACAAAAAGTTTTTCTCACTAGAACTTCATTTTCGACCGATCATTCATACTGCAGCTATATGCTATAGTCATCCGATTTTGATAAGACTTTGTATAAATGTGTTAAAGCTTATAAAATAAGAATATGCCAATAAAAGGGACGTTTTCATAAAATAAACAAAAAAAGTTTTGCTCACTCGAACTATTATTTCGATCGATCGTTCCTATGGGAGCTATATGCTATAGTCATCCGATTTCGACCAAACTTTGTAGAATTGTGTAAGAGTATTTAAGATAAGTGTATGACAATGACAAGGACGATTTCATTACAAACAAGAAAGTTTTTCTCACTAGAACTAGTTTTTCAACCGATCGTTCCTATGGCAGCTATATGCTTTAGTCATCCGATCCGGTCGGTTCCGACAATTGTGCAGCCTATATGTACCAAAAGACTTCGTGCAAAGCTTGGTGAGGATAGCTTTAAAACTGACGGAGAGACGGACAAGGCTAAATGAACTCAGCTCGTCATGCTGATCAAGAATATATATACTTTATATGGTCGGAGATGCTTCCTTCAATGAGTTACAAACATCCGCACAATTTTATAATACCCTCTGCAAGGGTATAACAAGAAAGATCTGTACCTGTGAAGTGCTGCCCATCACTCTTGCGACCGGTGCTGCCCATAATTGTTTGTTTTCCTTATAACTGTAATATCGTTCATCCGATCTTTAAAATTCCTTTAGCGGATCGATAAAGAATCCCGAATACTAAATATGTCCAGATAGTTTGAACCTTCTATCTATAAAACTGTGGGAGATATGACAATTTTTCGATATTGCGGGGGCGGGAGGGAGCGTGGCAAAAATTTAAAACAAACCTGATCTGCCTGCAAGTATAAAAATCATATGTTCCATACATGTCAAACCTCTATCTCTTACCATCTCTGAGATCTGTTTGTTCATACGGACAGATGGACAGACAGACGGACGGACAGACGGACACTTTTGCACAAACTTAATATACTCTGTGTACCTCTGGTACAGAGAATAAAAACGTTATATCTCCCACAGTTTTGTAGTGGACATATTTAGTAGTCAGGGTTATTTATCGATCCGCCAAAGGAATGGTAAAGATTGGATGAACGACAGTCGAGTCGCAACGGTGTCACTTGACAGGTACAGAGTGTGTCATAGTCGGGCTTGACCGACTTTATTAATGGTTTTTAGCTGTACTTTTTCTACCTTACGCCACAGTGGCTATGATTTCAAGTAATCGTTGATCTCATAAGCGTTGAACGCGGAATGACGGGAAGTGTATGTCTAAAATCAGATTGTGATTGCGTGGCCCACACTAGTCACGACGACTATCGATTACTCTGCTCTATTCTACTCGGCCTTGGTCACACCATCATAAAGCTTATCATCTCTCATCTCCAGGAGTTTCAGTATGGTAGTGTGTGTGAGACAAGCGAACGCGAAGCCAGCGCTCGGAGCTGGTTTCTCCCAACAAATTATGTTAAACTATTTAAGTTGAATAATAAATATTAATAGTGGATTAAGTACGTTCTCTTAATCGCCATAACAAAAAAGTGAGCTATTTTGTTGAAATACAAATAAACTAAGATTGTACCAAAGGTAATTAGATTATATTAAGTTATTGCAAAAGTATGTAACAGCCAGAGAGAAGCATCTCCGACCCTTCAAAGTATACATTTTATTGATCAGCATCAACAGCCGAGGCGGTATAGGCATGTCTGTCCGCCTGTCCGTATGAACGAAGAGATCTTAGAGATGGTAAGAGATAGAGGTTTGACATGTATGGGACATGAGCTTCTTACACTTGTAGGCAGATCAAGTTTATTTACAATTTTAATTTTGCCACGCCAACTGCAATTATGAAAAAACGTATCTATTTTTATAGATAGAAGGTTTGTTCCTTTTGGACATATTTAAAAAACCGTTATTTATCGATCGGCAAATCTTGGTCAAGTTGGCAAAAGTCAGTATGAGCGCAGAGCGTGCCGCTGCAACTGCTGCATCAAAATTTATATTGAGCATACACTTTTATTAGTACAGAGTATATTACAGTCGGGTTTGACCGTGCAGTTTGTCAACTGTCTCGCAGTTGGCCCTGACAGACTGATGAACTGCGAATCGGTCTTTCCACAAGCATAACACTGAGCATCAAAGGCAAACCAGAAATCTAGTCCGCATTTACACGACGAAATTTCCTACATGAAGTTTTGGTTTGCTGGAAAGAGGTGTGTGGGGCAGTCGCGGCCTAGCTGGTAATGAAAGTTTTCGATAGTTTCTCTTTGCCTCATTCCACTAGATTCGATGCAGGGTTGTGTTTTTACTTGATCGATAACAAATCTCTTTTTGATTGTGAGAAACCCGGTGAAAAGGAGACTAAAAGAACAGAATGGAGTCGGTGTTTTGCTAAGTTTTCAGGCTACTACGTTTCGGTGGAACTTCTGAGTGGCAAATTTTCTCTTCTTTGATATTATACACCTTTATTAACCCTCTTTTATTTATGTATTTTAATTATCCCCTGGAGTTATTACAAAACTAGCTACCGGGACTTATGTCTTTAACTTGAAGTAAAGATTATGAATTTCCGAATAATATTTTTAAAGCGAAGTGGTTGGGCACCACTGATGGATGTGCAAGCTCACAACTCAAAGCCATTGACAAAATAGAAAGTTGTTGACTCAGTTTCCAGTTCTTTGGCCAGGCTGACAAGTTTTCGTCTAAGGCGCCTGAAAGTAGGCAACACATTTTAATTACGTGCACAGAGCATACGTTGCCGTCTGGCTTACCTGTGGCCTTACTTAAGAAAGACATTCGTTAATTAGAAATGTGGCAAGCAGGTAAACTAAAAGAGAGTTTAAAATTCCACGTCTCATATAATATTATTAAATACAAAATGTTAGCAACTAAGCCAAATTGCAGAAGCAGTTGGGCACACGTAGCCGGTGCCCAGTGTCCCTGACAGGCTGAGGACTTTGGCTAACTGGGAATGTGGAGCATGTGAAACGTGCGGACGTAAAGTTTTAGCACAAAAAATTAACAGAATTACCACTGATGTAATTAGGGAATTTGAAAAGGCAGGAAATAACAGAGTGAGCAAGCGTATAAATGTGTTGAAAAGGCACGCGTAGGTAGGGGCATTAGGAGGGGTGGAGGGTAAGCCGATTATAAAGGGGACATGGTATGTAAAAATTAAGCTCATGCTTTTTCATTTATATTTAAGCACCATTTTTTTTGTTTGTTTGTTAATTTTAATGGGAAATTAATGAAGCTTAAAAAGAGGTAGGAACGAGGGCAGTTCAAGAGTTCGAGTTGGAGCTTCAACCTGGTTTATCGGGTTCCTTTGTCTGGCACTTTGTTTAACGGCATAAACAATTGGCCAGCAACAGCAACAACAAATGTCAGGACCAATCAAAATCTCTCGCTGTCTGTAATCAAAGCAAATGGCAAACCAGTCAACTGGCCAGCCTGTTTTTGACAGGACATTGCCTAATTAAAATGGCAAATCGTCGGCAACAGCAACAACAACAGCAACGCTAGGGGCAAAGACAGGCCTGTTCGTTGAACAGCAACAACATCAGCCCAATTGAGATGCAAATTTATGCACCGAGCCGACCACCAAAAACTAGGCAACAAAATTATGCACACACACACACACACTCAAACTGCACACAGATGCAGATTGAGATACACTCACTGACACATGTGCATGGATTTTACATAGCCAAATACCCAAAAATAAATTTAAATTTGATTAACGATTTTTGGTGGCCATTTGTCGCAGACCAAAATTGATTGTTTGGCCAAAGTTTTCCCTATCAACTACGAATCGGCCATTAATTTTCGTCTCATGTAGTTTGCATTTTCGGTTACGATTCATTAACTACAAAATGTGTGTGTGTGTGTGTGTGAGAGAGAGGGAGTGCCGAATCGGCAGTTTCCTTTTTGTGAAAGCCCCAATTCTGTTAACAGGACAACGGCAGGACGCTTATTATCCTTGTCACGTTCGCGTTGTTGCACCTTTGTTTACTCCCCGCTTGCAGTTGGGCAAACAATTTGCTTGAGTGCTGCATTTGCTTCAAGGTAAACTCCACTGGCTGACCTAATCAGTGTTGCCGGCTTTCGGCCTATGCGAAGACAGTTGAAAGTGGGTAAGTGTGTGTGCGTGTGTGTGTGAGTGGGTGTAACTGGCTTAGATTGAATTAGTTTCGCATACTAATTTCGGACGAGTGTTTGAGATGACAATGTGTGAGCAGCGGTTAATTTGGTAATTGACAAGCGATCAGCGCCATCAGTGACAACTAGTCGATGCGACATAATGAACTGATAATTCTCAGCAAGAGCTTGCAATAATTTTGGTCGGAAAATCGGAAGTTGGAAAGTAATGGCAAATGAAAAATTTCTATGCAGAACATTTACCAAGCGTATATTCTAACCGGATTTTTGAAATTTTTTTTACTGTGAACTGCACCAATTGTGAAAATTTAATTAAACCTGAACCCGCAACCGGTGCTCCGGATTAAATTCTTAAGCTTGCAGCCCTGAACTCTAACTCCTTTGCCCTTTCAACTTCTAACAGTATGTTTCTGGTGTTTTGACTAACACTCAGTAATCGGTAAAGTAGCTAGTCCATCGATATAACCAGAATTGGCAAGTATGAAGAATGCTGCTGGTTGATAACGAACCCGGTACAGAAACCAAAACTTAACCTGATATCTATCTCTATACATATAAAAGAGTTTGTCCTCACTGACTGACTGACTGATTGCCAATCAACGCACAGCCTAAACGGTAAGAGATATTAGGCTAAAACTTTGACAGAAGTTACCTCTTGTCTCTTTGCATAATAGAGTTCAACCTAAATGACTGTCTCACTGACTGGGGAGGCAGCTAAATGTTCACCAGTAGTTCTCTTTTAGTAGGTACTAAGATCCTTTGGGCTATGGAATTTTCTTTCGGTAATTGTGAAAAAATGCGCAGAAAACTGTTGCATGAAACATTTTAGTTTTTCACACGATGAGATTCAAACCAGAGCTCGCTAAATATGATCAACATATTTTTTCTGAGCAACAAAATGACGATAAACCCTCATACTCATTCCCAAAGATCTATAGGAAAATTCAGCAATGTCTGCATACGGTGCACTATGGTACAGACGACCACTTTTGTTGGCCAAAATCTCATTTTTAAAAGTTAAAAAAATAACGTATCTTTGGATCGATCTGCTTCAGAAAAAGAGTGACCATCGCAGTTGCGTACCAGAAATTCCCATAGATGGCGCCGCATTCGCGAAATCAGCTGTTAAACCTAGCGGTTGTTATGAAACAGCACGTGCATTGAAAAAGTGCCAATTTGTTTACAATTTAAAATCATTGTAAAGTAATGAAAAAAACTTCTTTCGTTTTGTGATGAATTCTTATAAGTGGGGTTTTTCTAAGTGTTTTGTAATGTGAACTGTTTGAATGAGTTGTGCAGTCTTCGTACTTTTATGTTAAAGTGAGTCGGTCAAAATGTGTCGATTTGTGATGAAAACTAATTTTTAAAAAAGGTTTCCGGCCCTGAAACTCATTTTGTGTCGTTGATTAAAAAATTCCTGTTGTAATGCATTTTTTAAGTTGATACACTTTTGTCCACATCTCTTGTAATTTGAATAAGAAGGCAAACTGCAGATCTTCTCGTATCCGAGTGAGGAAACCTTTAGTTATTTATTGCTTCAAGCTGCAAGCATGGCCGCCCGAAAACAACACAAACACGATCTCGCTAATGTTCTGAAACTGTTATCATTGTGCCCAGAAACGTCTAAATTAATTCGCAAGGCAGTACTGAACCCAGTGGAAAAGCCGACACCTATTTCACCAAGCGAGACGTTTATTTTTACAGACGTGTTCCATCAGATACATCAGATCCCATTATTTCATCGGTAAATCTAGAATCTAGATTGATGTATTCAAGGCCAAGAGAATATAAATCTTCCAACTGAAGTTTAGAAGAGCCCGGATTGAATGAAGATTATAATGATGATAATCATTTAAAATTGCAATGGAGTATGGAACTGGAAAATTAAGAGCATAATGCTTAAAAACATATAGGCGCATAGAATATAATAAGCTCTCTGTAGACAATAGGAGTCTACATAAAAAATTTGGTAGCTCTAGCTCTTCTAGTCTCCGAGATCTGGGTGTTCATACAGACAGACGGAGAGACGGACATCGCTATATTGACTCGGCTGTTGATGCTGATCAAGAATATATATACTTTATGGGGTCGGAGATGCTTCCTTCTGCCTGTTACATACATTTGCATGACTTTAGTATACCCTCTTTACTCTACGAGTAACGGGTATAAAAACAAAATCAAAATATCTTGTTTCGTTCGCGAGTTATTAATATTGGCCAACAAAAGTAGTCGTCTGGACCATAGTGCGGTGGTCCAGGTTGTATGAGCAGTCGCAACCACTCAGCCAATACCCATTTTGCAAAACCACGTTGCTAATGTTCAATATATGGATCCTCGTATAAGCGACGTGGAGCAAAAATTCCTGAAATCTAACATCTTTTTTTCTAAAAGCAAAGGCTTCTATCGCCAAGTTTTTAAGAAAATTAGTTCCAGAATATCTTCCATGATTTTAAGAAATTACAATTGTCTCTTTAAGGGCCATTATTCTCCAAAATTAAAGGTTAATTTAGAAAAATGACATGCCCAGCAAATAGTAAGCACTGAAATGCCTTGTTGCCACTACCAACAAATTTTCGACTCAGCGCTCTGTTTTACCTATTAAGTCCCTCTTCTGGTCTGGACGACTTGTTATACCCTTGGAGAGGGTATTATAAAAATGTGCGGATGTGGATCTCCGACCACATAAAGTATATATATTCTTGATCAGCATGACGAGCAGAGTTCATTTAGCCTTGTCCGTCTGTCTGTTTCTATGCTATCGGCTCCGTCAGTTTAAAGCTATCCTCACCAAACTTTGCACGAAGTCTTTTGGTACAAATACGCTGCAATTTTTTGGAACCGGCCGGATCGGATGACTATAGCATATAGCTGCCAATAAAATAAATGAAAATAAGGAACGATCGGTCGAAAAACTAGTCTTAGTGAGAAAAACTTTTTTTGTTTTTAATGAAAACGTCCTTATCATTGGCATACTCTTATTTTATATACTCTTACACAATTCTACAAAATTTGGTCGAAATCGGATGACTATAGCATGTAGCTCCCATAGGAACGATCGGTCTAAAAAACTAGTATTGGTGAGAAAAAACTTTTTGTTTTTAATGAAAACGTCCTTATCATTGGCATACACTTATTTTATATACTTTTACACAATTCTACAAAGTTTGGTCGAAATCGGATGACTATAGCATATAGCTCCCATAGGGAACGATCGGTCGAAAAACTAGTTTTAGTGAGAAAACTTTTTTTGTTTTTAATGAAAACGTCCTTATCATTGGCATACACTTATTTTATATACTTTTTAACACATTTCTACAAAATTTTATCAAAATGCAAGATAGCTGCAGTATGAATGAAATCGGTCGAAAAAACGAATTCTAGTAAGAAAAAAACATTTTAGTTTTCAAATGGATCAGCCTTGTAAATGTCGGTAAGTTAAAAATTTTAATTTTGATGTGCATTATGTTTTCCATGAGATCACCAAGTTTGGTCGAAATCAGACATCTATATAGTATAGATCCCATAGAAATGTAAGGTCCAAAAAGTAGTCTTAGAAAAACTTTTTTGTTTTCAATGGAAGCTGCAAGGGCATACAAATCTTCGGCCGAGCCGAAGTTAACTTTCCCCTATTTTTTTTGTTTTGTTTTTAATTGCGGAAAGAAATCGGGAAAAGATTTTGTTATTTTTTTTCTTGTATTTCGTTGCTCAATTAATTTAAAAAAAATATAAAATTAAAAATGCGTAAATTCGAGGGCTGCTCAAAAAATTCTCGCCCTCCAAAGTGGAGTCTCCTAAAAAAGGTATGTTGATGGTTCACACTTTTCCAGGTACCGGGAAACTGTTAAGTATGAATGCCCTTATCGCCCGAAACACAGAAAAAGAATTGAATTTGTAAAAGTCGCTGCCATTTAAAAATGGAAAATCGATTTTTTACAATTTTGCTTGCTGTCGAATGAACAAAAAAACGTTGAATGTCTGACTATGTTTTCATACACATATAAGAGACGGGCTAAATCGACTGGAGCTGATCAAATATATACTTAAGGGTGCAAATGCTTTTCTACGACACATTGCACAACTTCTGATCCCCTTTTCATTTTTAAGGGAACAGGTATAAATGTAAAAAATTGTTTTTTCCAATGATCGAGATTCAAGCCACAGCCACGTTAATTTGCTCGTCCATTAATGCCTACATTACTAAAGTCGGTTCAGTAGAACTTAAAAAAAGGTGTGAATCATTTTGAAAAATGTGGTTTGGAGCATAAAGTTTGCAGTTGCTAGGAACTTTAAGTCACCTTGGGTCACTTAAACTTAAATGGCTATATCTCTGAAAGTATTCCGAACTTTAAAAAATCCTTTTGGGATAATGTTTTTGAATATCTAAGTTTAAAAATATGATATTAATCTAAATCGAAAAAAAAAATTTCTTAACCAGAAGAGGGCCTTAAATGACTGCCAAATGATCGGGATCATAAATTGATTAAGCTAGTGATATTACACTAAACAAAAATTTAAGAAAAAGGCTTATTTCGACCGACCATTTAATGAAGAGTAAACGTTTCAAGCTTTAAAAATAATGCTTTAGGGGTGTTTTTGGGGTGGGGGGAAAAAAAAAAAAAATGCGAGAATTCTAAAAAAAAAAATATATTATATAAAAAAATGATTTATTTTTTGGTGGGTTGTTTTTTTTTTGTTTAAGGGTTAATTTTGGGACAGCACTCTCCAAAAAAAAAAAAAAAAGGGGGAAATTTTATTAAAACCCACCTTTGCTTTAGTTCAATATTTCCAAATTGCCTTTGATATTCGAATTTATTTAAAAAAGTTAAAAAACACTTTTACTACAATTAGAATGTGTGAGTTTTCTTAATGTTTAAAGCTTTAAAAAAAACTATAACCGATAGGGTACATCGATGCGGTGATAGTGTCAACCCATCGATAGTGACGAAAGTGCCATCGATAAGTTTCCACCTCTAGTTCAGCTCCATTTCTCAGGGAAAGTATTTAAGCTATCAACTTGATGTTGGGTATTTTGCTTGGTAATTTGAAGTTTGATATGTATTTAACTGCCCAAGACCGATTCGGTATGAGAGAAGTGGTTCAGAGGCGTATATCAGAAATTTTTAAGCTTATGAAGTTAATATTTCATCTTATCTTAAAAAAATGTCTTTCAGTGTTACCAACTTAGGAACAATGCTTTTGTGTCTTATTGAACCAATAGTTAAATTTACAACAGGTGTTTCTTTTGGGCTTAGCAATATTTTACATTTTATTGAAAAACTGGTAGTTACCAAAAGCTTTGAGTTGCCAAGCGATAGGCAAGAAACTAAAACTTTCACCTTAGCCAATCGTTCTTCTGCTCAACTTTACCTTTTAAACTTAATTTACTTATTTGCATATCTGTGTCTACTAGATCAGGCTATAATTTTTTTTGTAGTTTGTTTTATTTCACTACTGAATTTCTATAACAAATTTTATATAAATTTTCATACCTCTTATTCACACACATAAAAGTTTTGCCACAAAATTGAACAAAATATGTATGTATATGCTCTCTCATATGTCCTCCATTTGTTTTTGGCTTTCTGTGTGTGTGTTTTGTGGGCTGCCTCTGGCATATGAGTAATTTATTGTGTATCTAATTAATTATTTGCTGTCTCCGTAATTTTTGTACACGAGTCTGATTTTCGTCTGTGTCTTTGTTGCTGCTGCTGTTGCCATGTCGACTTAATTGCCCAACCACAAAATGACTCTATTAAGAATGGAGCCTAAATCAGTTGAAAGTTTGACCACACCCAGGACGGGATCTGCATGTGTCAAATGGATGCTCTCGCCAAACTGTTTAAAAATGCAACTGGTCCCACAATGGACCATCAATTTTTACATGGCCGCGGATATGACAAGTGTCGGTCAGCTATAAACAGGAAGTGGTGGCGAGGCCACTATCAAGCTTTCAGTTGGGACACTTGATAAATGCATGGGTCAGCCACATCACACTCGGAAAAAAATCAAGATTTAAAAGGGAAACACATTTTCATTTAAATATCAAAGTTAAAAAGTTTTATAAATTTCGGTCGAACTAATTTGAAAAGCTTGCAGATGATTCAAATTATTCTTTGTTTAAGACTTAAAAATAGCTAAGTCTAGCCCAATGTAATCTTATTTCAACTTTTTTGAATGCGTAAGAAAGCTAAAATTCATAAGACCTAAACAGTATATCTTCAAAATGTTTCCAGCTCCACTAAAGAGGGAAACAAGTTAACAAAAAAAATGAAATTACTGATAAGTGATATTATCTGTACCCCAATAATAGGACTCTGTTAGTCGAGTGCTCTTAGAGCTAAATAGATAAACAGGACGTCCTACGTGTTATTTTGATGGAAAAAGAGCTCATGTATTTTGATATGGGAAGACAGAGAGTCAAGAAATACAAAGCTGAGCGCAAAAATCTGTATTTTTCAAACCAGGCTAAGTCACTTGAGCGCATCAGAGACAGTAAGTCATTGTAAAGGTTAATTTTTATGAGCTAAGGGAAAGTTTAAAAAAAAAAACAAAAAAATTTCAGAAAAATGCATGAAATCTTTATTTGAATCGATAGTACGGTCCATATAATTTAATGTTTGAAGATTATTTCATGCAAATGTTGACCGTGACTGCGCCTCAAATGGTCCATCCGCTTAGTCCAATTTTGGCATACTCTTTCCAACATTTTGGACGGTATCTCACGAATAAATGCTTCAATGTTGTCTTCCAATTCGTCAATTGAAGCGGGCTTGTCTGTATCGACATGAGCTTTAACATAGCCCCACAAAAAATAGTCTAAAGGCGTTAAATCGCACGATCTAGGCGGCCAATTGACCGGTCCCGAACGTGAAATAAAATGTTCACCGAACTCGCCTCTCATCAATGTCCATTGTTGCGCGTGCTGTGGGCATGTGGCACCGTCTTGTTGAAACCACATGTCATGCAAGTCAAGCTCTTGCATTTTGGGCAAAAAAAGTTGGATATCATCTCAGGGTAGCGCTCACCATTCACAGTTACGTTACGATTCGCATCATCTTTGAAGAAATACGGTCCAATGATGCCACCAGCACATAAACCGCACCAAACTGTGACTTTTTCTGGATGCATTGGTAGCTCTTGCAATGCTTCTGGCTGATAATCACTCTAAAATCGACAATTCTGCTTATTTACGTACCCGTTGAGCCAAAAATGAGCTTCGTCGCTGAACACAATTTTTCGGTAAACTTTCCAAGAGCCCATTCACCAAAAATTCTACGTTGCAGTGGGTCGTTCGGCTTCAATTCTTGCACCAGCTGTATTTTGAAAGGCTTCACACCTAAATCCTTCCACAAAATTTTCCACGTTGTTGAGTAACAGAGGCCCAATTGCTGCGAACGGCGACGAATCGATAATTGATGGTCATCACTAACACGGGCCGATATAGCTGCGATATTTTCTTCAGTTCGCACTCTACGTAAGCGTGTTGGTGGTTTAATGTCCAACAATGTAAATTTGGTGCGAAATTTGGTCACAATAGCCCGAATAGTCGCTTCAGTGGGTCGATTAAACTGACCATAAAATGGAAAAAGCGCTGCGATGAACTTTTTTAACAGAACACGCATTTTGATAATAAAATTCAATAATTTGCAAGCGTTGTTCGTTTGTAAGACGATTCATGGTTAAATTATAGACCAAACTGAAGATGTTTGACAGTAAAACAAAACACGAAACGTGCGTGAGCTGTTTAAACCAGAGTTGACAAAAAGATAATAGCTACAAAATCACCTATCAATCATCAATCATATAAGTACATTATATCCCGATAATAGAAAGTTTAACATAGGTTGACGAATCTGTTAGTTTGGCCAACAGAGACTAGATCAGAATATAGATTAGCAGAGTTACAGGTCCTCTCTTTGCTGTCCTCACAAAAAAACCGGTTGCGTGCGGCACATTGACAAAGAAAGATGGAAGCAGCCTTTAACAGCGCTCTCTGGTTTTTTTCGGTCGTGAGAGAAGAGGAACACATTTGTTTTTTGCTTTTTTTTGGTCTTGGTCTTTTTGCCGACCGTTTGGGATAGACCGCTTGCCGAAAAGGTCTTTTTGTGTATATGCAATCAGTGTGCGCTTCTTAAGCTACTGATATCAACGCATGTTTGTATGTATGCGACAAAGTTTGTGCGCTCATCTCATTATCTCTCACACTGTTACACTCTGCTCCACTTGACGTTTTGGTCCTTCGGTCTTCAAATAACTCACACTTCGGGACCGCTTGACTGAAATGCCTGAGTGTACAACAACAGCCGCTTAACAGCGAGCGCAAAAGCAGCACACCAATCGGTTGAGGGAGACCTAGCCCTTCTTATTTTATTTTTTCGGTTGCGGTTGTGAGCAGAGCAGACCGAAGGTATTTACGCGCTATGGTTTTGCAATAAGCCTTTAAGCCTAGTACGGAAAACGCAAAAAAGCGGTCGCAAACAAAAATCTTCATATAAAAATGACACTGTAAAACCGCTCACAAAACTTTTGAAGTAAAACGTTTTGCGACTAGTATGCTGACAAGCAAACAGGGGGGTTGTAAAATCCACACTGGCGTCCTCGCGTTGCCAACTACTTTGCGCATGTGGATTTTATTGAACAGCTGTTTGTGCGCCCAGACTTGCGGCCAAGCGCGCTAAAAGTGGGAGTGAGGCAAGGGAGTCCCCAGAAACTTACATGTAGTAGTTGGCCAAGTTTTTGCAACAGATGCATGTGGGTATCGCTGCTCCCACTTCGGCGTGCTCTAGGCAAACCTGCCCGCCCCACATAAATTGGGGACAGTTTGCTCAATAGGGTGACTTCAGCAGCAGCTCGCAATGCAGAAAGAGATGTTACTGAGTTGTTGCTTGCGGCCGGGCCAACGAGGATGACAAAATGTCTTGAAATAATTTTTGTAAATTTCCCAATAATAATGGCATTTATTTTTTGAATTCGGAAATAACATAAATAGAATGAAAATTTATTACATCGGATTAGATGGATTTGGTCAACCACCAAGGAGAGTTTACATACTCCTAACCGAATTCCGAATAAATTTCGGGTAGTCTTGCAAACGACCACGGAAACCTTGAAGAGGGGTACATGCGTTGCTTTGGGGTATTTCCAAATCTCTAGACTTCGGATACTCCCTTGGATTTGTTCGCATCAAATAATTGTGCAGCAAACAACATGCTATTACAATTTTTTGGCTCTTTCCGGCTGACAAGCAAGAAGCGTTGTACTGCCATCCACCGTGCACTAAAAATACCGAATGTATTCTCAATACATCGGCGAGCTCTCGAGGCGGTAATTAAAGATTCGCTCTTCTTGGGTCAGGTTTCGAGCCCCATACGGCTTCATGATGCACTTAGCAGCGGAAATGCATCATCTCTAACAATGAAAAATGGGGAGTTCTTTCCGTTGAGCAAGTTGTCTTCTCGGAAACTCCAGACTGCCAGACAGAATGGCCTAGCCGAACTTAAAAATACCTTGTGACGCCTTTTTGGCGTTTTGGCTTTTTTTTTGTTATTTTACGCACCTTCGTAATAAATGGTGCTTTTTCGCAAAAATAGTTTGACGTTCTCCGTACTAGGCTTTAACCAAAAGTAAAAACTGGGCTCAAATTTAGCTGCATACTTTAGGCGTCGGTTTAAAGCTGCATGCTTGTTATTAGGCCTCTATATTTACTGTACAAGCGCTACTGAATTTTGTGTTTTTTTTTTGAGAAACTTTCTTATAGCTCTTAAAAAATCACCCTTTATTGTTTATCAAATATTAACCGTAAGTCGGTATTCGGTAACACCTGTACACCCGCACGATAGCACT